>MJUU01000427.1:0-11176 GCA_002080025.1 Modiolus philippinarum | reverse complement strand
CTTGTAAAAACTTTGCTCCAAAAGAGAGAAAAAACCCTTGTAATAATGGTTTCAAGATGAAGAACAAAGCGCCATTTCATTTTCATTTTTCTGTATTTATAGACTTTGTCTCATATGCATTTACTCCATATCATGTCCGCGTTTGCAACAGACAATCTGGATTCCTATGAGAACTTATTCAGCGCTGATTTTAGCTGAACTTCTCTTTTTTTAATTAGTTTTTATAAGGCATTCACCAATGAGCTTTGTTTTAATTACCTAATAATAATGAAATAAAAGAAAAAAAGGAAACATCTACAATAGCTGAAAATTACAATTGCATGCTATAATCTGGCAGGGATTTACAAGGGAAACTCAAACAACGATAGGAACACAGAACATCCGGACGTGGTACCGGCATTAGGAACAGCCACATGTAGAGTTAAAACGTTTTTTGCAATTTTTTTTTAAGTAAAAATGATGAATTGGAATACGGCAGAAACATATAGAGTTTAAAATATCATAATCACAGTCTATGTAAATATATATCTATATCATTTTCTGCCGTTTTTTCTTTCACTTATAAATGTACTTGTTACCAAACTCACTCATCTTTTAAACAAAACATAAATTGTACAAAAAAGTGTCAACAGATTGAAGTAATAACTACTACTATTTAATGCTGTTGGGTAATTCATCTATACAATTAAATCTTTCAATTCTAGTAGGATCCATACCGGACTAATACTTTTCGATGAGTACAATGTACTACAGCATCTTTTTGGTTTTATTTCCATAATTTTGTACCAATTGAAATTAAGGACCTCGAGGTGACTTTATTTCTCGTACCTTGTGAAACTATCTCGAAAATTATATTTTATATTCTTGATATAATTGGAAAGTCAGTCACGTACTGCAAATGAAATAAAAATTCAATTAATCTATTTTTATAGTAGTTTATCTTCTTGTGGCTACTATATAAAGGGTTTGTTTCATGTCCTTCAGTATTCAGCATTATAAAGGTCCTCTATCGTGAGCAGTCTACTACTACTGAAAGAAAGATGAACAAGATGTTGGTTTTCTGTCTTGTCTTTTTGACCCTCGGTGAGTAATATAATTATACAATTAAGTCTTCCTGGCACTCAGCGAGTAAACTTATAATACAATATATTCTTCTTCACACTTGGTGAATAATTTTATTGCACAATTCCCTAAATGTTATCGATAACCAATATTTCATATGTCTTTTTGTTTTAAACAAATCAACCTCAACAGTGTAGCCTCTTTAGAAGTTTACATATATAGATCGCAATTACTGGCCAAACACACTAACAAAAATGATATTGGCATTGCTGATTTTCTATTTGAAATATTGAATGTTTATTTACGTATAAGACTTGTGATGCACAATATGCACTGAAGAAACATAAATTGTCGAAATGCTTATATGCAAGAACTAAATTCACAGTGAATTCTGTATTTTGTTATTTATAAGAAGTGTATGATAGAATAACGCTATGATTTTGTCAATGCAAAAAGAAAGGTATACTGCATTTATCTAAAAAAATCCCAGATATGTTTACTTTGCTTTTCATTTCATATAATTTTGCTTCATTTCTATTGATGTAGTGTTTTATTGCTTAGTACACCTTAGCCAGATGTCGTAATGAGGTATTAGTAATTGCTCACTGCCAAAGTATTAAGGCTACTCTTAGATGAGGAACAAAATCAAACTCGTTATTCGGTTTCCTCGTTTTGGCCATGCATTAGCAGTATCAGGTCAATTTGAAGAGACTCCTTCCACCCAACGTTCGTATCTTCTACTGTTTGTTGTTTTTCTTTCATTGTTGTTTATAAATTTGTTGCCTTCACATTTCCAATAAAAAAAGAAGGGAAACGGGGAATGTGTCAAAGAGACAACGACCCGAAGGGGAGTAATAACAACTCAAAGCCACCATAAGATCTTCAATGAACGGTGAGAAAACCCCACACCCAACGGCAGGTCGGAGTCGGCCCCTAAATAAAGAGTAATCAAGTTCAGCGAAATAAACATCATCCTAGACTCCTATAGACATAAAGTAAACTAACTAGAAAAGACAAGTTTATTTTTACCTTTAATGTCAACATGATACCATTGACTTGTTGTTTTTTGTATTCGATTGTCAGTGTTCTAATCATCGGATTTTTAATGTGATGTATATTCAAATTTTCAAAGACTTTGGGCGTTTACCAACATCATCGTTTATGCTTATTTCACTCAAGAGGAGTAGACACTCTTACATAGCTCTGTCCTTAGCTGATTTAAGCTTTTCTTACAGATCTTATTTGTTATTTATGCTCCATCAGCTTTTCCACCTATTTCGGTTTATGGTTTCCCAAATATTTTTTGAATTGAAATGAAGATACATAATTAGTCGAATTAACCATCTGCAGAAACTGTATTGATGTTCCGGACGTATACGTATACAATCGGACCGTACGCGTACGGTCGTGGTAATATGAAAAAAATGTAAATAATATAATATATTATCTGATTTAACAAAAACAGAGGTGCAACTTCCCGTTATATATGTTCTATGTAAATAATGTGATACAGAAGTTACTGTTAATTTATTTTTCTGCATGTGCGCATTTCGACAACTTATGTCTCATCAGTGCAGATCCGATTTATATGATTTCAGCTCACCCGAAACTATGTTTTGTCTTCTATTAATACTCTGTTTTAATACAACTTTTTGATTTTTAACCACATTTAAGTTCATCAAACGGAAGCCACAGACCTGTAACGATTTATTTTACCCCTACTTAAATACAATTTAACGGGATACAATATCTACGATATCAAAAGTAGTAAATCTGTGAGAAAGAAATGTTACATAAAAATTAACCAAACGATCATTTAAATGGGAAAATAGTATCCAGAGATAGGACATCAGTGATATTTCATCCTGACGGAATATATCCAATTTAAGAAAAAATCTAATAGGGAAATTTTTCTCGGGCACAAAATTTGATGAAAAATGTGAGAAAATATAATAAAAAGGCATAAAAATTAAATATGTAGAATTTGCTAAATGAACGATTTTTCTCTTTCCACTAAACGGTTATTGTTATTCAAAATTGCTAACCTATAATGAGTCTTCACTTTAACCGAGAGTTTTAAGTATGATTTATTTAGATCTTCTGTTGAAACAACAGTTTGTGAATTTTTAATACTGGTCTAGATCTTGATCCGGCGGAAGTTGTATACATTAATTAGTTATTTTTTCGATATTTTTAAGATCTTGTATTACCAGAATTTAAAAGCAGTTAAGAAAGTAAAATGAACTCTTAACTTAAATTTAGTAGAATGATTTAAAAAGATACATAGCATATTATTGCATAGTTAATGGACTGAGAGGGAAATCATGTGCTTTTTTTTTAATTTGAAGGTTCATTATGTATGTCTCAGGACTGTGGATGTAGTTATATCTATGCTCCTGTGTGTGATACAGAGGGCACAACACATGCCAATGAGTGTATAGCAACACAATGCAAGTAAGTATACATATCATATTCGCATTCCGTTTATTAGAAATGTACGTCTAATTTTTTCATCCAAGCTTTTGACATTATTTTTAATTCATACCATCAATATTATAAATAGCATGATTTAACAATGAAAAAAACAGTATTTTATTATTTACTATAACCCTTTTTAATGTAAAGGTTCAGTACAAAATCAAAATTACTGATACAATTATAGATATGGAAACAAATGAGAACAATAATGAAGATAGGCTAAAAATAGGCTAAAATAACCTGAGTAATCTAAAACCATTCCAAGGATAATCCATGGAAGCAAGAATGTTTATATTTAATGGGAACCTTGTATTGAAATACCTGAAAAAAGTAAAATACATTGAATTACACCGGCAGGTCTAGTCTTAAAAAAGGGGGACCGATGTGTTTCCAGAAAAAAGGAGGTACCAGTCAACTTTTCTACCATTTTTCTCAATATTAACCTAAACCCCCCCCCCCCCTTGATCCGCCAATGAATAAACTCAGATCAATATAGCATACTATTTCTACAATAAAATGTTAGATGTATTTTATTAGTGCGATTAAAGAAAAATGCTTCAAGTCAGTTTTCAAAAACTTTAAGAGAGTCTGAAGCCCATTCCAATCCATATCCATAAAAGCGGTAAACAGAATAATATGGAGTCTAATTCTCTGATTTTTGGAACAGCAAAATTGAATAAACTTGATATGGCATTTTACATAGGCCCTTTGTTTACTTTATCAAAATGTTGAACAAATATATCATGATAAGGAGGGGTATTTGCCAAAAATACAAGTCGCCGGGAGGTAAAATTTCCCGAGCCTGAAAGGCGAGGGAAATTTAGACCCAAGACTTGTATTTTTGGCAAATACCCCGACGTTCATGATAAATCTGTTTCATTACACCGAATGTCTCATTCATCAAAGCGCACAGATGACTCCGGGAAAAATACCACGGTGGTGTGGTATTTGCCAAGAAATACCACGGCTATTAACCAATTAGAATGCAGTTTACTTACATAAGGTGTAATTATGATTCAAATAGTTTGAACATTTGTGAAATCGTGTGTGCGTGTCAAAATCGCAATTGTCTATTTCAATTTAAACTATTACGGGTCATAGGCTTGCCTGTCCAAGTTTACCTATAGGTAAAAAAAAGGAATTCAGTAAGAGAGCAAGTTTGGTTACTTGTGTACCCAAAGAATTGAATGCCCGATTGAATGATAGGTAAAGTAAGGATTGGCTGTGGTGTATTATAAGGTCTAAATTAACCAAGTCTTTCACATTGTCATGTCATTTACTCTTATCTTTGTATTCTTTCAATAATAATTAAAAATGTTTCGCACCTCAAAGTGATTTTCGTTGATTTCTTTAAAAAAGATGATTCTTTTTAAATTCTTTGCAAATATAGTGAATTTTAGAGGGGTCTCTCCACTCTTCTATAAATAGCTCAAAAGGAAGGCGGTCGTGTATATTTAAACTTTTTTTATTTTTAGAAATGCCAATAAAAGTTCCTGAACAGCAAGAATAGGTTTTGATCTGATCATTATTAGAAAGTACTATTAATCTGAAATTTATTAGCATTGTTGGAAATAGGAAATGAAATCCTTCCTTGTTCCCTATAGTAGATCTGGGATCAAATTTTATTGATAAATCGTACCGTTTTATTTTGAGCCTACCCTTTCGGAACATCTGATTTCACTCTGTTTTTTAGAGTTCACAAAACAGAAAAAGAAAACAAACAAAACAGGCTTACTTTTTTCACAGCGATTTTATTTTGTATTTCACATTTTGTAACACAACGTTTGAGGTTTGAATCATAGATGTGGTACCATTTTTATTTCATAACGGTTAATGCGTTGTGAATGTCGTGAATCCCGCCAACGTACGCGGTGTTCATCTCTTAATTTATTTTGGTATTCTACGCTAACTGATACCTTTTTGAAGCAGATTTTTTAATGGTACCCACGTTTTCGTTTGGAGTTATTTTAATGTATTTTACAGATATATAGTGTGGTTTGCAATGGATTGTCATTGTATCTGAAGTGTTTTATTTTTTTTTCAGTGAAAAGACAGTCGCCTGTACGGGTGCGTGTCCTTGTAGTACTAAATAAAGACCGGGTAAGTTAACAATAAATACTTAATTCTTACCTTTCACATTTGAGTTACAGTTGATTGATTGATTGTTATTTGACCTTTCAGCGGTGAAGTGTCGGCCATATAAAGATAACAACAAAATATTTATGAATAATTGGTATGTTAAAAGGTTATAGAACGGATAAGTTTGAATTCAACTGAATATGCTTATAACTGAGACCTGTATCTTGCTATATGCAGATAATTGAAAATGGTTGTGTCAGGGTATTGTTTACAATCAAGCATAGCACTCTTTTTAAAGCGTAAATCCACCTGGCTGTCGCCTTTTTAAGAAGATTTGTAAAACAGCCATAGTAGATGTCTTGGTCCAGATTCTATACCGCAATATATCCTTGCGGGAATATTACAATAGTACACCATATACTCTTAATATCAACCTGTTTTATAGAAATAAAATGAGAATCTACCTTTTTAACAATTAAAACAAAAGAGTATAGCATTTGTGTTGAAACAGATATTGAATATTTTACTTTTTAGGTGTGGAGAATGGGACAAAACTGTTGATGACCTACGCGGCCATGGACAATCTTTATAAACATCATATACTGATTTTTATGTAATTTGAAATCTTGTGATTCTATGAATATTATATAATGTATAACTAATATTATCATAATAAAATCGTTGTTTTTTCTTTAACATGAAAGATTTAAGTTTCAAAGTATATGATGAAATCTTAAACCCTTTGTGTGCTTATGAGAAGATCTAAAGATAATACCATGTAGAAATCGAAATTAAAATATGTACTAGTTCAATAAGATTCGCTGTATAAGTAAAGATGTTTTGTGAGAACCAAAGTAGAGTAGTTTAACTGGCATTAGTGCCACCTAGTTTCTTACATAATATCATTACATAACAAATAAATATATACCGAACCGAATAATTAAGGACATATCCAACGGTTTTTTTTGTCATATTGCAAATTTCACAATTTCAGATTTCTCAAAAATAATATTAAAATACAGGTTTACTGATCTTGTTTAGATGGAAATTGAGTTTAACATTAATATGTCTTGGATTTTCTCGAACAGCAAGTGGCTCCTTTTTGGTTTGTGGCATCGGTCGTTTTATTTTTCTGTTTTTTATGGAATATTTTATAAAAAAAATATGGAATAAATGAGCATGAGACCATAACATATGTTAACTCCAACTGCGATGATTTTAATGAACCATATGGCCATTTCGGAAATTTATTCTTCATCAGCAGCACCATTACCATTACCATTACTTCGGTTACATACGTGGAGCAGATCATAGTAACCCTTTAGGAGAACCTGAAGATACATTCAATTTTTTAAGGGGTTCACACTGTAAGCTATGTGGCGTCTTTTTTCCTACTGTTTGAGGGTTAGAGAAGTAACATGTATCATGGATTTCATTTGTTTATTGTCTAAGGGTTAGAAAATGACATTAACCATTCCGCTACCAAACAGACCTTTCGAAACACTATATGGTGAAAGAAAGGATATGGAGTAAATGCACATGAGATAAAGTCTCTACAATACATGGCAAAACAGGCAAAGGAACAACGCTTTTATTTTTGTTCTTCATCTTGAAGTCACCATGAGACCTTCAATAATGAGCTTTGCTCATACCTCATAGTAGTTTCAAGACGGCCCCTAGCACCGGTTTAAGCGGAATTCTTTGCTAATTGTCGAGCAACACTACATCTATGTCTTCATTGATCATGGTACGGGATTGTCAACAAACATTAATTAAACTGGCAAAGTGCTCTTACCATCACTGTTATCCTTTTTCCGACAAAAGAACTAGTATCTTGAGCTAGTGGACGATTACAACATATAGACAAACACAGGGCACTCATCAAGTCGAATGTAAGAAAACTTGGCGTTATAAAATAGTGAGATGTAGGCACTTTTAACAGGTGGCCAGCATTACATTTCTAAATTACAAAAAATATATGGCAAAATTTGAAAGTATGTATAGTATATCCATATGAGAAATTATCTCACGCACAAGTACGCCATAACTGAAATATATAGAGAGCATACATCTCTCGCACGGGGAATCGTTTTACGGACTCCACACTGCAGGAGAGACAAACTCCAGTCGTAAATGGTGAATCAAAGGATATGGAGTAAATACACATGAGACAAAGTCTCTACAAATACGTGGTAAAACAAGCAAAGGTACAACGCTTTTATTGTTGTTCTTCATCTTTAAGTCACCATGAGACCTTCAATAATGAGCTTTGTTCATACCTCATAGTAAGTTCAAGATGGCCCCTAGCACCGGGTAAAGCGGAATTCTTTGCTAATTGTCGAGCAACGCTACATCCATGTCTTCGTTGGTCATGGGTGCGGGATTGTCAACAAACAAGTTGATTGTCAACAAACCAGTTGCCTCACTGATAGTGTGACGGGTGTCGGTAGCGGGGCAGGATATGGCTACCCTTCCGGAGCACCTGATGTCACTCCCGGTTTTCATGGGAGTTGACACTATGAGTGCCTTTGTTTTTAATGTCGTCTTTTTATTTCCGTGCATTGTAGCTGTCTCACATCCTTGTTTTGGCGTTGTTTTTCTCTGTTGCCATTTTTGCCATGTCTTTGGATTTCGATTTTTGTAGTCTTCGCTTCCCTTGTTCCTTCGGTATTCTCCTGCCGTTGTTTCTGCTTACATGTTTAGCCTTCGTCATGCTGTCTTAATTCGTTTTGATATGGAGTGCCGTGTTTTTTCCGAACACGAACTCTTTTAAATTGATTTTCTTAATGATGTTAATCAATTTTACCACAACAAAAGGCTTCTGTCTTGTGTTTTCGTTTTTTTCCTGTTATTTGCAGTCTTGTTCAGTTGAATAAGTTATCCTACCAAAATATCACATTTATTTATTTTGAAATCATTATTCATTGGTTTGAGAAGCATCTAGATCACGTTCTTCAAATGGGTGAGGCACAATTTAAATATTGTTTGTTTTCCACATTCAGTTACTGTACCTAATGTCCATTAAACGTTCGTACAACTTGTAAAGACAAGTCTTGTGTATGACTATGTAACCGAGGTTTAGCCATTTAACCTATGGGGATTGTTATTCTTTTGATTAAGAAATATATTGCATGGTTGCGAAAGATCCACATCATTAGCATTATCTTGCAACCTTCATCACATGGTTTATTATTGACAGCTAAATCTTTGGGAGGAGTGTGACCTTGCATAACCAATAGAAGGATATGGAATTAATATACACGAGACAAAGTTTTTTTTCAAATATATGGTAAAACCAAGCAATGGAACAACGACATTGCAGAACTTTCAGTTTCAAATCTAATCGTTAGTAATATTATGGCATTCAACAGGAGGCATACGATTAAAACGGATACCTCGCCATCAAGCCTATCTGTGAAGAAGTTATTTATTTGCTGTACGGCCTGAAGTAAGAACCCTCTTGGAGGAAGTATGCAAGGTGAAGATCAGAGTTTTTTTTTCTTGTTGTTGTATAAGATGAAGAATTCTGATTATGGCAAAAAGCTATTATTCTATTCATCGATAATTGTATTCCTTATGCGGTTCATCTCTGTATTAAAAATTAACTGGAATAATTTTATGCAACATTTGCCATCATCCAAACAAGTCCTTGAATATTTACTGTACATTCCTTTAATTTCAGCTTCCGCTACATAGACAATGTACTTTCTCTTAATAATCCTAAATTTAAGGAGTATTTACATCAGATCTATCCCAATGAGCTTGAAATTAAAGAAAAACTGAAACCACCTACTTCAGATTCGTACCTAGATCTGTTATTGTATATTGACGAAGATGGACGTTTGTAGTCTAACCTATATGATAAGCATGATGATTTTAACTTCCCAGTTGTGAACTTTCCCTTTCTTAGAAGCAATATACCTACCTCTACAGCCTATGGAGTGTACATTTCACAGTTGATTCGTTACTGTGGAGCGTGAAGTTTATACAGTGATTTTTTGAACATAGCAAAAACATTGTCCCAAAAGCTGCTTATTCTGGGATTTGTTCAACCTATGTTAATTTCATCCCTCAAGAAATTCTATGGCCGTCACCATAACATAATCGAAAGATATGACGTGTCAGTATCCCAAATGAAAGTGGACATTTTCAGCTAGATTCACGTCTTCCCGGATTTGACTACCAACTTCGAAATTTTTCTGGATTGACCCACTTACAGTGTGACGGGTGCTGTTAACAGAGCAGGACATGCTTACCCTTCCGCACCACCTGATGTCGCTCTCGATTTTTATGGGAGTTCACACTGTGGGTGCTTTAGTGCTTTGTGTTGTCTTGTTATATTTTAGTTATGTCTTCGTTAGTTTTGTTTGTGGTACCGATCTGTCCTTGTCCATCAATTACAAAAACAGGAAAACAGCAAACACCTACAATGGCCAGGAACTACAATCACATGCCACAATTTTCAAGCAAACTTCACCAGAAAAACAAAAATGAAAACAAGAGAAAAACGTAGATACCGATAGGAACTCGGGATAGTCGGACTTGGTACCGGCACTAGCAAAAGCCAGTGGCAGGGTTAAACCGGTTTATGGGTACCTAAACCTCCCCTTTTTCTATCCCGTTTCCCTATAGTATCATAAACATACGAATAAAACCCAATACAGGTAGACTACTAACTCAATGACCACTATCTTGGAACAGAAAAAGCATATGACAAAACGTAATTTTGAAAGAAGGGCCGGCTAGCTCAAGGAATCTAGTCTGCTGGTAAAACACTGACGCACTACGGAAGAAATATCAAACTCAAAACTCCCCGAAGGGTTTGGTAAGGAGTCTTCATGTATTTCAGTAGACATAGGCAGTATCAGTGAGATATATAACGAAAGGATATGGAGTAAATGAACATGAGACCATAACACATATGTTAACTCCAAATGCAATATTTTTAATGAGCTGTATGGCCATTTCGGAAATTAATTCCTCATCAGCAGCACTAGAACCCAAACAAAGGAAATCTATAATTTCAAAAAGTGTTTAAGAGGCCTTTTGAATTCTAGATGATTACAAAAGCTTTCCAAAATTTAACTTGTCACTGTTTGAGTGTTAGAGAAGTAACACGTACCATGATTTTTAATTGGTTTTGTCTCAAGGTTAGCAAATGACATTTACCAATCAGCTACATAACCGATCTTTCAAAAATATATACTGTTTTCGCGTGGGGGTTATTTTTGCTATATTCGCGATCAAGAAATATCCGCAAAACTTTCCCACATGCGAACAGTTTGATTTTGAAGTGACCTATGTAAAAGCAATGACATTGTCGAATATGAAAGGCCTTGATCAGGAACATAACCCCTTCGCGAAATATTTGTGAAACAAAATCGCAAAAATAACACCCCGCGAAAATGTCAACGTTTACAGTATGCCTCACTTACCGTGTGACGGGTGCTGTTAACAGAACAGGACATGCTTACCCTTCCGGAGCCCCTGATGTCACTCTAAGTTCTACTGGAGTTCACACTGTGAGTGCTTTGTTTTGAATGTTGTGATTTCTATT
>MJUU01000425.1:2892-17432 GCA_002080025.1 Modiolus philippinarum | reverse complement strand
TCGAATGGCGGCCATTTTGAAAATGGCGGACAAAAATTTTTTTTGACCCCAGATTTGTAATCAGGGTCATTAAAGCTACCTGGATACCAAATTTCATCAAATTCCGATAACTTTGAGAAATCGACAAAATTAGGGGTCAAAAACGCGTAACCGGGGTCGCGACCCCAAAAAATTTTTTTGCATGACAAATCATCCTGATGATGAAAGAAACATTTTCCCCCATTCAGAATTTTGATATCGGTTACGGTTTCTGAGTTTAACTGATAACAAGAAAAGCGGCACTCGGGGAGATAACTCTGTAATGAAAAAAGTTTTCGGTCGTGGCCCTCATTTTGAAATAGCTTTTCGCTAATTGGTTTATTGTATAAAGTATCAAAATGATATGTCGCGAACTGTTTTTGGAGAAGTAAAAAACAAACGGCGGAAAAAAAAAAAGAATAATAATAATAATAAACAGAAGAAATACAGAAAGGTCTTTCCGTCTGAAACGGGAAAGACCTTAATTATAGGATTTGAAACGTAATTTTGACTTGGAGACGTGAAGTACAGGGAAGCGCAGTATACCAACATTCAAGTCTCACAAACCATTTCAAATATAGTATGAAAAATGACTTGAGGAGTAAAACTTGGAACAAGTATGAGATTTTACATGAAACAAATCAATGCCAAATGTCTCTTTACGTTTTGATGTATTAAAAAGACTTAAAAAATTAATCACCAGTTTATCAGTGCTTGAAAATGTTGACACTATCATGGTATGGCATTCATTAAAAAGAAATTTCTTACCACTAAAACAGGAGGAAGAGTCATGCAAAATTATAACAAATGAGATGAACAGGCTAAAAGCAGGAAGATGAAGGTATTTATATTATCGTTCTATATCGGAAAACAAGAGGGACAAACTTCGACTGTACACAATTACAACCTTGTTCTGAAAACTCAATGCTGCTTTAGAAAAAGCGTATCAAAATTATGTGAATATTTCAAAAATGGAATTTCTAGTTACAGAGTTGTTGTTGTTTAAGAAATAATTCATGGGCGCCGGTGGTTTGTTGGAGATTTACATATGGGTGGCCATTATTTTCGTTAATATATATAAAATAAACGAAAATAATGGACACCCATATGTAAATCGACTACAAACCACCGGCGAACATGAATTATTTCGATTCTGATATGACATTTCATTATCTGAGCGGACCTATAGTGTACACGGTAACGACCGCCATTACTTCAAAATTACTGACGTTTTTTTGCACAAAACACATTGTGACGTCGTCAATTTCAGCGTAAAGACTGTTGTGAAGTCGCTCATTATGTTATTGGAGATTTTTATATGGCTAGTCGTCATGGTTTCCATTGTTCCCATATTAGAAATAATAAATAATTCATGGCAGGTATATGGTTATTGGAAATTTAACCATGGGCTGGGCCTTTATATTCGAATTTAACCCTGAGCGTTAGCGAGGGGTTAAATTTAAGAATATAAAGGCCCAGCCCATGGTTAAATGACAATAACCATATACCTGCCATGAATTATTTCGATTCTAATATGACAGAAAACGGAATTTTCCATTCTGAAGCGACCTTAGAGAAGGCGGATTTCCCGTTTCCATTGCTGTCTGTGTCTATGACGTCACAATACACAATCTGACGTTTTCAAACAGATGAAAGTTCAAAATCCAAATCGAAAGCAAAACAAAATACACATTAACTTGTCTGAATAGCATGATTAAGTTATAAAATTCAACATGTATTTCCTGTACAAACTAAGACAAGCAAAATAAAAAACATGGTTGTTTTGCGTCCCTTTTTCTCTTATTCTGATACCATTTGCGCATGTGCCAAATATATGGTTATCGAGTATTATACTGGTTGACGATTAACTAGAGCCATGTTAGAATTTATTTTCGCGATCGATCTAAAATCAACTGATGCGTTTCACTTAGCCTGCAAAGACATTATTTTTATAAATATTTAAGATCGATTCGCGATCGATCTTTGCGTTTACACTTATTGCTAGATCGATTCAGTTTAGATCGATCTAATTTAAACCACCTCGCGATGTGGTCTAAATTAGATCGATTCCGAATCGATCTAAACTGTTTACACTTGCTTAAGATCGATCTAATTTGAATCGATCTCCCTTTAGATCGATCTAAAACTGCAAGTGAAAACAGGGTCTAATACATAAAATTTAACAGCTCTACTGTTTGCAGTACATCAATAATTGGACTTTTTGTACAATCATTGGACGCAAAACTCTTCGCTTCGATAAAACAAGAGCTGTCGCCGAATGGCAGCCAAATATACCCCCGCTCAATGAACCTTGAATCGATATAAGTGCAAATTTAAGTTGGTGTGGACACAATACAGGTGTGGAAACAGTACAAATTTGGACACAATACAAGTATGGACAAACTGATATAATCTTCAAGAAAGAACTTTTCACAAGGGTGCCAATGAAAATACTCTGTCAAAATCATACAAATTTAAAATTCACCCTTTTTTAGCCTATTTGACATTTTACAGAAGAATCATTACCATTCGATAAATTTCATTACAACACTTTGAAAACAACTTTTCAAGAGGATTGCAATGAAAAACTGCATCTCCCATAGCTTGACTTCACAATATCTACGCTTTAAATTATTTCTTAGAAAAAAAATCATTACAAAGACATCAACAAAAGTCACACTCAAATTATCTCCCCTTTCTGGTTTCATACAATAATTGCATTCCTCAATGCACATCTCAATATAGTGTCCTTCCTTTGTCTAAAGTTTCATTAAAATCCTTCGAGTGATTTAAGAGGAGTTGCGTTTACGAGTTAACCCATACATAGTGAATCAACGAAAAGTCAAAGTCGAATTATCTCTCTTTCCTGGTTACGTACAATAATCATATTCCTTCATGCACATCTACATATGGTGTTCTTCCTTTGTGTAAAGTTTCATCAAAATCCTTCAAGTGGTTTAAGAGGAGTTGCGCTCACGAGGTAACCCATGCATAGGGGATCAACAAAAATTCTAGGTCGAATTATCGCCCCTTCCTGGTTTCGGACAATAATTATATTCCTTCATGCACATCTCTATATAGTGTCCTTCCTTTGTGTAAAGTTTCAGCAAAATCCTTCAAGCGGTTTAAGAGGAGTTGCGCTTACGAGAAGTGTGGACAGACGGAGACGGACAGACAGACGGACAGACAGACAGGGTGATTCCTATATACCCCCAAACTTTGTTTGCGGGGGGGATATTTAATTTTTAACCAAAAACATCAAGTTTTAACGAAAATTCAATGAATTTTAAGTGAAAAATAATTTCAACTTAGAATCCTCACTTTACCTTTATTGAAAAAAATCATGGCCGTTTTTATCAACTGCTTTGTCTATCATCTTTATTAGTGAACATTTTGCTGCTTGAAATCTACCTTTTACATGGTTGTTTTGATTAAGATAACGTAGACGTATTTATTTTCTGTAAGAATATACTGAATACAAAAACTGTCATCAGTAACAACCATCTTTCAAATTCATAGAGAAAAATATTTACCAAGCTCGAGGTCGAGTCATCTATAAAATAAACACTTATTCGTATAAACTGGTTTATACCTTTATTGTATATCCCAATGTTGTCCAGTCGTTTGAATTCTTCTTTTGTTGGGACCCGTCGTTTGAACTCTTTCTTTTGTTGGGAATAGAAGGTCGAGGCAAAGTATGCAAAGTATGGCCGCAATAAATCATATAAAACCGATACACAATATATCAACAGAGAATAATAGGTAAAGCTATCCCATTACTTACGTATTTTCTACCAGTAGATCAGGTGTCCAGACATCATTCCTGGATACTAGTATTTGTGTCAGGTTATTGTAATCACTCTTTTTCCAATGTAAAAACTCATCCTTCCAAGACTGAAATATGTATTTTTAACTAATTATCATGATGCTACAGTATCTATTGCAGTAATATTATATAGAATGCTTATACTTTTATGGTGTAAATCAATTTTTAACATTAATCATATTTTTATACATAAAACAACACGATATCTTGCATCAGATGATTAGTGAAAAACAAAAAACTTTTGCATACGGCCATTACGACAACTTATTAACAATGAAGGGATATGGAGTAAATGCAAATGCGACAAAGTCTCTACAAATACATGGTAATAATAAGCAATGGAACAACGCTTTTATTGTTGTTCTTCATCTTGAATTCACCATGAGGCCTTCAACAATTAGTTTTACTCATACCTCATAGTAAGTTCAAGACGGCCCATAGCACCGGTTTGAGCGGAGTTCATTGCTAATTGTCGAGCAACGCTACATCCATGCTTTTTTACCTAATAATCCATGGATGCGGGATCGTCAACAAACATAAACTTAACTGGCAAAGTGTTCTTACAATAGCTGTCATCCATTGCCCAACAAAAAGACGAAAGAAGACGATCGCAACATTTAAACAACCACAGGGCACTCATCGAGCCAATTGTAAGAGAACTTGGCATAATAAAATGATGAGATGTGGGCATAATAAACAGGTGGTCAGAATAACAATTTTAGATTACAATAAATAAAAAAGCCAAAATGTGAAAGTGTCATAGCGTATCCATATGAGAGATTCTCTCAAGAACAAGTACACCATAACTGAAATGTATATAGAGCATACATCTTTCTCACGGGGAATCTTTTTACGGACTCCACACTGCAGGAGAGTCTCATCAGTGCAGATCACATCAAAATATTTGGAATAACATAAACCTAATATTTGTAAAATCTAACGGAGATTTACACAAGGGAGATATACTCCTTAGTTTTACACAAAACGATTCAAATATTTATATATTGCAGGTCTCAAAATAAGATTAGTCTTCAGGTCAGCACCAAAGTACTGACTCCTAGGTTGGTGAATGAAGAACAAAGTGACATAGTTACTGTGAATTTTGTTTCTGTATATGCGCCTTTCGACAACTTATGTCTCTTCAGTGCAGATAAAATCAATACATTGGGAAGTATGTAAAAGCTATCAGAGAACAAATTACCAATTTGATCTAAAAAGGAAAGCCAAAATCAGCTATGGACAGGGCTTTGCAAGAGGGAGATACTCCTTTAGTTTTAACAAAATTTAGATATCGCACGTTTTCAAATAAAATCGATTTCCGGTCCAGCATCGAAGTTGACGATCTTGCATCCATTGGGGTAAAAAAGCATGGATGTAGCGTTGCTCGACAATTAGCAATGAATTACGCTCAAACCGGTGCTATATGCCGTTTGGAACTTGCTATGCGGTAAGAGTAAAGCTCATTGTTGAAGGCCTCGTGGTGACTTCAAGATGAAGAACGACAATTAAAGCTTTGTACCATTTCTAAGTATTACCATATATTTGTAGAGACTTTGTCTAAATTGCATATACTCCATATCCCTTCATTGTTTATTTAAGTATTGGTTTAAAGTAATTCATGTTGAGATTGCAAACTGGATCTTCATTAATATATTTTTTTAATAAACTAGGAGTTTTTTAATTGTAAAATGCATAATTTGATACACCTAATAATCCCTATTTAATCCTCATGAATATAAATTTAATATTATTTTTGTCATATTCATGATTTACCAAACCAACCTGCAGTAAACAGTGACTAAAGGTATGAGGTTTTGGTTTTCTGTAGTATGAGTCAAGAGGGGGGGGGGGGGGTGACACGGGGCGTCATCCCTCCGAATTCCCAGATTTTTTCTACCTTTTTTCCCAATACCCACATTTTTTGGTACCTTTTTCCTAAATCCCACATTTTTTTGGCTATTCCCATTTCCCACATTTTACATTTTGAAACATCAATAACACAACAATTCTATTTGCACACATGTTCCATCAAAGTTCTTCCATCATAGTAAATATCCTTACAAAAGGACTTAAATTCACTGCACCACAATATCAACTGGGAACAAAATTTTCAACATCTCTGCGGTGGACTGTGCCAGAAAATAGATAGAGCATGGATAAGATAAAGATCTTAATTCTCTTTTTTATTAAGGTTGTGAGGTCTATGATTCCAAAACGAATCAATCAGCTACAAGGGTCAATGAAAACTAAATCAACATCAATTTTCAAAAATGCTGATGTTACCAGATATTTATCCTCCATTCATGCCGAATATCCCGTTGTTCCTGCAGATGAGACCCCATAATAACATCATTTTTATCTGTAAAATTAATTGCAGCGAAAGAAACTGGAATTGGTAATTTTTAGGACAATACATCCTACACAGCTACTACGCTGTCTAGGGAGGATACATTACAGTCGTATTTTTTTTTCCTTTGTGATTTCGGCTATAGATGAAAACAATAATCTCCATTCTTTGTACTTGATACACAAATTAAACTAATGCCCATACAAATATTGGTACACCACTACAACTGCAAAATGTTCTACAAAACCTGTTTCTAAGCTGTTAACCTTCATCTTGACAGCTGTAAAAGAGGGCCTTCAAATATATTTTGATACTTGCTTTTCAAGAAGCGGAACTAACGACATGTGACTGTTGAAAAATTAAAGATGCACTTGACATCTTGAATTCTAGATCATTTTCACACTGTAACAGCTTTTTACACTTTTGACTTCTCTGTACTTATATACAACCATTTCTCATGGACAGCTAAAATCTCAGCTGAAAGATTTGGTTTATCCCAAAAGAACAGTGAACAAAGATATAAGTACATTGTTATAGGTAGAGAACAAGCATACTTTGTGAAATACGACATCGAATGTGAGAAAAATTATACAGAGGAAGAAGTGATTAAATGGTAAAGTTTGTAATCCACAATATATTTGTAAATTTGGAGGACTTGTTTTTAACAGACTTAAGAAATTCTAATGGGCATAAACAATGCATCTCCTTCAGCTGATATGTTTCTCCATTGAACAAAGGCTGAACAAACTGAAGGGCTTTTTCAAATTAAAGACAAAAAATAAGCCCAATCGTTTTATTTTAGCCTCCGTTGTATAGATAATAATTTGTCACTAAACAGCCATAGCTTTGGTGATTTCTTTTAATTTATCTAACCAAAAGAGCTCAAAATTAAAGATACCACAACACTTCCACATCTACCTTATTCTTTGACCAACATCTGGAAATTGACAATAAATGTGGACTTAAAACTAGGCTGTATCGCAAACGCGATTACTTCACTTTTCCAATAGTCAACTCCCTCTTTCTTTGTAACAACATTCAAACAGCACCAGCATATGGAGCTTATTTCTCCAAACTTATTCGCTTCTCAAGGGCATGTGGTCCATACAGTAACTTCCTTGACATAGTCTGGTTGTTCACAAAAAGGTTACGTAAACTAGGGTATGTTACCAATAACTTGAAGTCATCAATGCACAAGTATTACGGTGGACATTACAATCTTCTCGACCACTATGGTTTATTATGAGCTGCTGCCATGCATTATTCTTGTAAATCATGGTTGAATTTGCATCAGTAAGTTTTCAGAGGAAATAATCAAAATATGATTCTCTCATATGCTAAAATGTTAAATTAATATTCCATTCTGTCAGCGTTGTATTTGTTGCTGGAAACCTTATATGAGCAATCATTGTAAAGAAACTATCCATACATCATTCCAGTACAGATGGGTCAAATTTAATTCAAACGTGTCATAGCCGCTGATAAAATAATGTTTGTCACATTTGGTGTATAAAGATTAAACTATTTTCCTCGCTTGCAGTCTTATTTTTTAGTGGATCACAGAGAAATAAGGTTTTTTTGTAAAAGACCTTCCATTATATAGATGATGTTCTTTTATTGAACAATCCTCAATTTAAGGATAACCTTCATCTTATATACCCAAATGAACTCGAAATTAAAGAGACCACTGATACACCATCATCAGCATCAGACCTGGACCTATACCTCTACATTGACAACTCTGGACGTCTGAAAACAAAACTTTACGACAAGCGTGATGATTTCGACTTTCCAATAGTGAACTTCCCGTTTTTGAGCAGTAATATTCCCACTTCTCATATGGCGTGTACATTTCACAACTCATTCGCTATTGCCGTGCCTGTAGTTTGTACAGCGATTTTGTCAACAGAGCAAAATGACTGTCTCAAAAACTTATACATCAAGGGTATGTTCAATCACTGTTGCAATTGTCACTTCAGAAGTTTTACGGTCGTCACCACGATTTGACAGACCATTACAATGTTTCTGTTTCACAAATGAGAACAGATATTTTGGGGTAGATCCAGAGTTTGTTACCGGACTGACTAACACCGATTGTGACAAAATCGGACTTTTCACTGGCAGTGTGACGGGTGCCACATGTGGAGCAGATCATGCTTAGCCTTCCGGAGCACCTGATGATACCTCAGTTTTTATAGGGGTTCACACTGCTAGTGCTTTAGTTTTATGGCGTTCTTGTTCATACATATTTCCTGCCATCTTTGGTCAAATTTATGTCAGCAATATGATTAAACGTAATATGCACAACTACATGTGGTGCTTGCTAAATCACTAACTTCTGATGAGAAGAATCAGAGGGGTTGTGCCGAAAAACTTTGTGATGAATAGACAGACAAGCATGACAGAAAGTTTGGAGTACATGATTAACCTTATCAACGGTCATTGTTACTTTTTTCAGGAGTTGAAAAAAATATCAATTCAAGATAAACAAGAGGATACCATGAGACACATTAACATGACTATTTAGGTTAGTGTCACTGCTCACTCAAGTCAATGATAGTGAATAAAATGTGACCAAGCAAAATAGACTCCTTAATGTGAAGGAAGTCTTCCACCGTTGCCTGCTAACAGATGATTCGGGAAGATTGTTGATTGGGATGATAGACTCATGTTCATTGTCCTTCATTGTCATCATTGCTGTGTTTATCAAGTGACTTTCTACGAATTTCATTATAGTTCTTTCTGTGAGAATAATTTCATTTCCTTCAAGTAAATTTCTCTATCTACCAATTCTTTAAGTGATGTCTGGATAACTTAACAGAAACTAGAAGATTTTACAACTAAAATTATAAGAACCCACAGGAACAACCAAGAAGTTAATTTGGTGATAAAAGCACTTTAAAAAATGACCACTTTTGATTTTTTAATCATTATTTATTTTTTAATGTAGTTGAATTTCCCATTTCCCACATTTTTGTGATTTCCCACTTCCCTTATTTTTTTCATCACTTTTCCCATTTCCCTAAATTTTTTACCCCTTTTTCCCATTTCCCAAAACCGTGTCACCCCCCTCAGTCAAATTTATTTATTGAGTTCTGTAACGATTTAACAATAAAAACAAAAACAGAATTAAATAACACACAGCAATGACAAAGTTTCGATATATAACAACTACAAAAACTATTTTCCTAACTGCTGTATCTCATTTTACTTACTACTTTTGGTTTATTTATAAGAAAAAATGTTTTTGCAATTAATTTAATTTATACAAGCATAAAGACGTCTAATTGGTAAATCCTGTTATCTAATTAATAGGTGTATAACATTCAGAAATCGCAGCAAATTAACTTCTGCGAATCGTTAATTCTTCAACTTTGTATTGCACAATACATAAACACATTTGGAAAGTCAAATACAGTATCAAAATTGTTTTAGTAATTTGCTGTAATGAACTGACTAAAACACTGAAAGGATAAATGCGCCTTTGAAATTCCAAAGATATTTCCAAAAATGTTTGGATTACTCATGCAGTATTCAGGGGTTGGGGCTATTAACTAAGTGTGCATTTGATTAATGGCCCCCTTCATTAATGTAACCGACATCATCTAAAAAACACCCTAATTCTCAATTGTTTTTATTAATTGTCGACACCAGAGTTGTCGTTGCCACTGGAAATGCCTCCCCCGCTACATGAACCACTTGAATCTGCATTCTTATCTAGAGCAGCAATAATCATTTGGAAGTTTAAGTCTGAAATTGTGTATACTAATTGCTTGCAAAAATCTTGATGTGATTGTTCAAGCATGACTGAGGAGTCAGATCCATTTTCCGGGATAAATTCATATAGGCGCAGCTGCATGTCAAATATCAATTCTTGATTGTAGAATTTGGAGGGCAAGTTTTCCAGCAGACAATAGGGATACCTATGGGGTCTAATTGTACGCCACTTCTAGTAGATTTGTTTCTTTATTCGTATGACACCAGGTTCATACAAGCGCTAGTTCAGAAAAAAGACAATAAGTTAGGCAAATCTTTTAATTTCAGCTTCCGTTATATAGATGATGTTATTTCATTGAACAATCCTCAATTTAAGGATAACGTTCATCTTGTATACCCAAATGAACTTGAAATTAAAGAGACTACTGAAACACCATCATCAGCATCATACCTGGACCTATACTTCTACATTGACAACTCTGGACGTCTGAAAACAAAACTTTACGACAAGCGTGATGAGTTCGACTTTCCAATAGTGAACTTCCCGTTTTTGAGCGGTAATATTCTCACATCTCCGTGCCTGTAGTTTGTCAACAGAGCGAAATTTCCGTCTCAAAAACTTATAAATCAAGGGTATGTTCAGCCACTGTTGCAATTGTCACTACAGAAGTTTCACGGTCGTCACCACGATTTGACAAACCGCTACAATAACTCTGTTTCACAAATGAGAACAGATATCTTTGGGTAGATTCAGAGTTTGTTACCGGACTGACTTACACCGACTGTTACAAAACCGGACTTTTCACTGGCAGTGTGACGGGTGCCACGCGTAGAGCAGATCATGCTTACCCGTCCGGGGCACCTGATGATACCTCAGGTTTTATAGGGGTTCTCACTGCTAGTGCTTTAGTTGTGTGGCGTTCTTGTTCATTTCTGTTAATTTGTTTTCTCTTTGTCATACTGTCTCAATTCGTGTAGGATGTGAATTTCCGTAATTTTTTATTTGATTTTAGAATCCGGTATTCGTTTGCCGATGTATGTTGATAAACTACGTAGTGGTCGAGACACAGTGGGTCGAGATAAAATAGAACACTAGATAAAGATCTATACAGACATTTTACTTAAAGGGCAAACAAACAAAGACATTAAAAGAAAATCTTATGATGTTTAACTCTAACTACGGACAGTAAGGAAAATTATAATTAACAATTTAGTCAGTGGAATTTCGTATAAATGTCATTTTTTGTGACCGTGATGACTTTTTATTTATGGCAAGAGCAGCTAGTATTCATACAGAGCGTTGGTGAACTTGTATAACAAACGACATAAACCACTTTATTACATACTTAGCAGAAATAAAAGCGTTTTTGCATGATCAATATGACCGGAAGTAAACTGTCCATATTTTCACACCCCAGGAAAATAATAGGTTATTTTATGCTCCTCGTGCATCTCAGACAAAATAAACGACTTCCGGTCCATATTGGCCTGGGCAAATAAACGACTTCTGGTCCGTATCGGCCTGGCGTTTCTTAACGTCGGAAGTATGTAATAAAAAGTTTAATACATGTGCATTTCCATATTGGCTTGATTATCATCCCTCGACCCACATTGTCCCTCGACTTCGTCTCGGGCCAATATGGGTGTCTCGGGATGATAACCAGGCCAATATGGAAATGCCCATGTATTAATCTGTATATATTATTATCACAATATACGTCTTTTTATTAATATTATGCAGCCACTTTTGCCGAAGCATTCTGTGATCAGACCAGGTTTACTATTCATTGTAAAATTAATTAGAGGTGACTACACGTGCATTTGTGTATTGCTTTAAAATTACTTTGACCATGGTGATTATACTGTGGTTCTTTTGATACTGATTACATTTAAATATGAGATTGAAATAAATTAATTCAAAGTGGGAAATATGCTTATTTTTGTTCTTTACATTTTGCATTTATCAGCATATCAAAAGCTTTTCCATACAGTGTATTACTCGTTTGATCCTATTTTTATTTTCAATCAAAAGTAAAGATTGAAAGGAGTAAAATTAAAGGTTGAATTGATCTATTTGAAGGAAATTGGAAAGTTGTCTATTTCAGCAAGAGTTGTAATGACTTTTAAGATATTTGTTTCAAGTAATACTTTTTAAGATTGGAAACTGCATCTTGATAAATTTATTTAAATTTATTTAGGTGTAATAATTAGGTTATTGTAAAAGACATGACGTGAATCTTGAAATTCTCCCATATATCGACAGCATTTTGACATATTCATGATTTACCTAAAGATCTATACAGACTTCGGGTTATTGGATGTGGTTTGTTTCCATTGATTTATTCACTTTTGTACCATTTTTGGGGCCATTTAGGGCTTGCTTTATGGTTTGAGGTTCCTCACTTTGTTGAAGACCGTACGGTGACCCCTTTTGTTTTGGGTCGTTTGAACCTGGATATGGGATGTTGTCTCCTTGACATTTATCCCATTTCCTTTCTCTTTCATACTTAACAATGAATTGTCATCAATCGAACGAAGACATATTTGTCTGATTTGATATTAGATTCTTTCATTTTATTGAATTTATTGAATTATTGTTCTGTAACAAACAATGGTTGTATAATACAGAAGGAACAGGGGATGCCATAATCACAAAAGTCAATGTCCAGAGACATGGTAAAAACGGCAACAGAGAAAAACAAAGACACGACAAGGACGTGAGACAACCACAAGGAACGGAAATGAAAAGATGACATTCAGAACTAAGGCACTAATGACATCAAATGAAAACCGAGAGTGACATCAGGTGCTCCGGAAGGGTAAGCATATCGTGCATTGTTAACCCCACCATTCACACTATCAGTGAGCCAATCATGGGTTAAGTCAAAACCGTTATGTCAAATCCGTGAAGACGAGAAATCTAGCTGAAAACATCCGTTTTTATTTGGAACACAGACACGTCATATATTTCAATGATTGGATGATGACGGCCATGGATTTTTTTTTTTTTTTTTTATTTTTGGGGGGGGGGGGTGAAAGTAACAAAGGCTACACAAATCCCTGAGTTAGCAGCTTTTTGGACAGTGTTTTGCTCTATTGAAAAATCACTATATTAACAACAAACTCAAAAGTATCGAATTAACTGTGATGTGCAAGCTCCGGAGGCTGGAGAGGTAGGTATCTTCCTTCTTAGGAAGGGAAAGTTTATCATATACTAGTATAGTTCAAGATGACCTATTAAACATACAATGTAAAAAAATACAAAAACAAAACATACTTTTTACCAGGATTTCGTGATTTAGTAGTTTAGAAAGGTTTTTTATTAAGGCGAAGTGTACGTAATTCAACGCCTCTAGCGGATTGCGGGAGTTATGACGTGCCTCGTTAGTAACGTCATGATTGAAAAATGGACGGCGTCGAAAAGTTATCGAGATTAATATTATCGTGATGGGTCTGTTAAAATTGACTTGAAATTTTCAACAGAAATTTATAAAAGTTCAGTCCAGATATTTTAGAAATTGTCCAGACAGTAAAATAAGACCGGTGAAAGATTTTGGAACTGTTAGTGCTGTTATATACTTTGAAATGTCAGGTTCATTATGTTCATTTATTCATACAGTATCGTATTGGTCGATACAGATAGACACGACGGAGAATAACAGATATTTATATATAAAAAGTGTATAGTTTTCAATAACATGTTGTAATAAATGTCCTTGCTAATTTTAGCCGACTTTGAATCCTTCTCATTTAAGATTTAAAAAGGTTTGAGAGAAAAAAAACGCAAATATAAAGAAGAGAAATAAAAGAACAAACGAATGCATCAATAAATATCGAAATTACTGTAAAGTTTAGTACCAAAGTTACTCTAATTTTTATGCCGAAGTAATTGTAAATTTAGTTCGGAAATTACTGTAAATACTGTCAATTCATTTCGGATATTGCTGTTTAAATTTTAGTACCAGATAGTTTTTGTAAATTTTTAGCTAAGTTTCTGTAAATTCGGCATGTTCTACCGATGTTGCGTTCAATTTCATACAAAAGTCAAAAGTTATTGTAAGTTTAATATCGAAGTTATTGTACATTTCGTACAGAAGTTACAGTCTCACTGAAGTTGCTGTAATGGTTTGTACTGTACATAACTATAGTACGTTTTATGAGAGGCGATTTCAACCCGATTTCCCGTCATTGAAATGAGCAAATTCCGAAATCCCGGACATTTTTTGCGAAAAGTGCCCTGGAAGACCCCCTTTAGACCCGTGAAATCGTGATTTTATGGTTACCGTAATTTCAATTACCATAAAATCACGATTTCACGGGTCTAAAAATGACTCTATCTTTGTCCTGATGACAATTTCATCCCGAATTCCCGGCCTCTTAAAAAAGTCATCCGATTTCCCGAAGTAACAAATGGTTAATCCCAGCATCCTAAAATGGTCTTGTTCCGAATTACTGTAATCTAGTAACGAAGTTACAAATACAGTTCGGAAATTACTGTTAATTTAGTTCGGAAATTTGTGTAAATTTAATTAGTAATTCAGTTCGGAAATTAAAGTTATGTACTTCGGAAATTAGTGTCAATTTAATTAGTACCTTTATAGTTCATCTTAATTTTGTCCAAAGCTTTCGTAA
>MJUU01000424.1:57007-72218 GCA_002080025.1 Modiolus philippinarum | reverse complement strand
GTCAAAATTGCAGAGCAGGTAGATCTTGCTATAGTGATCATTTTTACTACCTGTAAGAATTTTGATATCTGTAACGGTTTTTGAGATATTTGCAAAAAACAGCAATTTACCCCCGTGTTCTATTTTTAGTAACAGCGGCCATGTTGTTTGGTCTTTGGACTAATTGAACACAATTTTGAAACTGTATACCCTGGTGATGATTCAGGCCAAGTTTGGTTACAATTGGCCCAGCAGTTTGAGAGGAGAAGATTTTTGAAATTGTAGACGAACAATGTATAAAAGAGCAAAAATTTGACAATAAAGGGCAATAACTTCAACATGGGTATTCAGATTTGCTTCAAAATTTTCAGAGGGATAGATCTTGGTATGCTGAACATTTTTGCAATTTCAAGTTGGCTTCTATCTGTTATAGTTTTCCTAATAAAAAATTAAAAATATTAAAATTTTGAAAATTTTACGGAAAAGGGGCAATAACTCCAACATGGGTCATCGGATTTTCTTCAAAATTGCACGGCGGGTAGATCATGTCATTCTGATCATTTTTACCCTTGTCAGATTTTTGATATCTGCTACGGTTTTTGAGTTATTTGCCAAAAACAGCAATCTACCCCTACGTTCTATTTTTAGTAACAGCGGCCATGTTGTTTGGTCCTCGGACTAACCGAACACATTTTTTAAACTACATACCCTGGTGATGATCCAGGCCAAGTTTGGTTTCATTTGGCCCAGTAGTTTCAGAGGAGAAGATTTTTGAAGAAAAGTTTACGACGGACGGACGGACGGACGGACGGACGGACGACGGACGACGGACGCCAAGTGATGGCAAAAGCTCACCCTGGCTTTAGCCAGGTGAGCTAAAAATGACCAAAACAATTGAAATATTTTGAAAATTTTATTCATCATATCCTTTCGAAGGAGTTTTATCTTTTGCGAAACACAATTTTAATGAATAATAACATATTTAAATCTTGAAAAGTTAGATTTTTAGTGTGCAGTTTAAACTCTGTCTATAAAAATGACCAAAACAATTGAAATTTTTGGAAAATTTTATTCCTAATATCCTTTAGAAGGAGATTATCTTTTGTGAAACACAATTTTAATGAATTTTAGCATATTTCAGGCTTGAAAAGTTAGATTTCTAGAGTGCGGTTTAAACTCTGTCTATGAAAATGACCAAAAAAATTTAAATATTTTGAAAATTTTCTTCATCATATACTTTTGAAGGAGTTAAACACAATTTTAACAAATTTCAGCATATTTAAGTTTGAAAAGTCCGATTTTAAGTCTGCGGTTTAAACTCAGTCTGTAGAAATGACCAAAACAATTAAATTTTTTTTGAAAATTCTATTCATCATATCCTTTCGAAGGAGTTTTATCTTTTGCGAAACACAATTTTAATGAATTTTAACATATTTAAGGCTTGAAAAGTTAGATTTTTAGTCTGCGGTTTAAACTCAGTCTGTAGAAATGACCAAAACAATTTAAATTTTTTGAAAATTTTATTCATCATATCCTTTTGAAGGAGTTTTATATTTTGCGAAGCATAATTTTAATGAATTTAAGCATTCTTTTAGGTTGAAAAATCAGATTTTTGGTGTGCGGTTTAAACTCAATCTTTAAAAATGACAAAAAAAATTATGTTTGTTGAAAATTTTACTTCATACAATCCTTTTGAAGGAGTTTTTTATTTTGTGAAACAAAATTTTAATGAATTTTAACATATTTAAGTCTTGAAAAGTTAGATGTTTAGTCTGTGGTTTAAACTCTGTCTATAAAAATGACCAAAACAACTGAAATTTTTTGAAAATTTTATTCATCATATCCTTTCGGAGGAGTTTTATCTTTTGAAAACACAATTTCAACAAATTTCAGCATATTTAAGTTTGAAAAGTTAGATTTTTAGTGTGTGGTTTAAACTCTGTCTATAAAAATGACCAAAACAATTTATATTTTTTGAAAATTTTATTCATCATATCCTTTCGAAGGAGTTTTATATTTTGCAAAGCACAATTGTAATGAATTAAAGCATTCTTTTAGGTTGAAAAATCAGATTTTGGAGTGCGGTTTAAACTCAATCTTTAAAAATGACCAAAACAATTTGAATTTTTTCAAAAAATTTATTCATTATATCCTTTCGAAGGAGTTTTATATTTTGCGAAACACAATTTAAAAAATTTTAGCATACTT
Organism: Modiolus philippinarum; assembly: GCA_002080025.1. Lineage (NCBI taxonomy): Eukaryota > Metazoa > Mollusca > Bivalvia > Mytilida > Modiolidae > Modiolus > Modiolus philippinarum. The sequence goes on along the minus strand of MJUU01000424.1, from coordinate 70,031 downwards.
AAGGGTTGAAAAGTCAGATTTTTAGTGTGCGGTTTAAAATCTGTTTATAAAAATGACCAAAACAATTGAAATATTTAAAAAATTTTATTCATCATATCCTTTCGAAGGAGTTTTATCTTTTGCGAAACACAATTTTTATGAATTTTAACATATTTAAGGCTTGAAAAGTGGTATTTAAACTCTTGTCTATAAAAATGACCAAAACAATTGAAATTTTTGGAAAATTTTATTCACAAGATCTTTTTGAAGGAGTTTTTCTTTTGCGAAACACACCTTTAATGAATTTTAACATTTTTAAGGCTTGAAAAGTTAGATTTTTAGTCTGCGGTTTAAACTCAGTCTGTAGAAATGACCAAAACAATTTAATTTTTTTGAAAATTTTATTCATCATATCCTTTCGAAGGAGTTTTATATTTTGTGAAGCACAATTGTAATGAATTTAAGCATTCTTTTAGGTTGAAAAATCAGATTTTTGGTGTGCGGTTTAAACTCACTCTTTAAATATGACCAAAACAATTTGAATTTTTTCAAAAAATTTATTCATCATATCCATTCGAAGGAGTTTTATATTTTGCGAAGCACAATTTTAATGAATTTAAGCATACTAAAGGGTTGAAAAATCAGATTTAAGTCTGCTGTTGAAACTCAATCTTTAAAAATGACCTAACCAATTTAGTTTTTTGAAAATTTTATTCATCATATTCCTGTCAAAGACTTTTTATATTTCATGAATAAAAATTTAAATCAATTTTAGCATATTTAGTGTTTGATATGAAGGATTTCCCAGTCTTTCGTGTATGAATGCGTCAAATCATTTGTTTTGTTTTTTGTTTGTTTTTTGTCATTCTATTTTTGTTACGCTCTCATTTGCATTCCTGTTATTGTCTAACAATTAACGTTTAACCAATTGTATAAATTATTTTAATATTGTTTTTTTTTTTTATCAAATTAAATTTGTCTATTTTCGACGATTGGTCAAATCAGATGTGCTTCCAAATTTTAATGCATTGTATTATATACTGTGCATTTCCTACGTACAAGCAGAAAGATCAAGTAAATATAATATTAACCTTAACGTACAGAGGGTGTTATAATAATTTTTTTATATATTTCAATTCTAAATTCATTTTTGTGATGAAACGAAATTATCATTTCGCAAAATGTATTAACTTGAAAGATGACGTAGGGCTATCAATCAGTCATTTACGGATAGGACCGATCAATCATCCGTCAGTCACGTAATTTACGTATTGTATCCGTCAAATACGTGAATTACTTCTCCTATCCGTCAGATTTTGATGGATTGTTGACTGATCGATCAATGATCGATGACTGATCGTTGACGGCTGACGGATCGCTTAATGATCGCTCTTTTAGTAACGGCTACTGAAGCAAGGACTGTACCTTCCATATGGACTCTTTTAATGTAAAAAGAGAATCATACTGGTAACTCAAAATTTGAATTAGTCACAGGGTCTAAAATCAAAAGAAGTAAGGAAGTTTATCATGTTTATAGCCTTTAAAATGTGACATTTTCAATTATATATAATTACATCTGCATGTAAAAACATAGGTAATCAACGATTACAGAGTTCGCCTCGTTATGGCACATTGTCAGAGTAACCCAATTTTGCCTGGATGCTGATCTACCATCCAGGATGTATGCATATGTAAGGTTACAGTGATCCTACCATGTATAGTTACTGAGATCTGAACTCATCCAAAAACTTGAATGTAAATCAATCAAGCGTAAAATATAGGTCAAAGTGACCTAATTTTGCCTGGATGCTGACCTACCATCAGAGTTGCATGCATATGCAAGATTACATGATCCTACCATGTATAGTGACTGAGACTGAGATCTGAACTCATCCAAAAACTTGTATGTTAATCAATCAAGCATTGAATATATGTCAAAGTGACCTAATTTTGCCTTGATGCTGACCTAACATCAGAGATGCATGCATATGCAAGGTTAGATGATCCTACCATGTATAGTGAATGAAATCTGAACTCTTCCAAAAACTTGAATGTAAATCAATCAAGCATAAAATATAGGTCAAAGTGACCTAATTTTGCATGGATGCTGACCTACCATCAAAGTTGCATACATATGCAAGGTTACATGATCCTACCACTTATAGTGACTGAGATCTGAACTTGGACTTAAACTTGAATGTAAGTCATTCAAGCGGAAAATATAGGTCAAAGTGACCTAATTTTGCCTGGATGCTGACCTACCATCAGAGATGCATGCATATGCAAGGTTACATGATCCTACCATGTATAGTGACTGAGATCTGAACTCTGACGTAAACTTGAATGTAAGTCATTCAAGCGGAAAATATAGGTCAAAGAGACCCAATTTTCTTGGAGGCTGTGAGATAGCCCAATATGCATCTGTATACAAAGTTTGATGATCCTACCCTTCATAGTTACCAAGATATATACCTAAATGCGGATGCGGGCGCGGGCGCGGACGCAGACGCAGACACGGACGTAGACGCGGACACCGGAGGTACTCCAATAGTCCCCCTCAACTTCGTTGAGGCGAACTAAAAATGAATGATTTGTAATTGCTGAAAAATAGAGCTATGAAAAAAGTGGGACAGATAAAAACAATGACTCAAGATGACTAAAGAGATCCCAATATGCCACCCCATGCTATGTGTGCAGGCGACAAAACAAATATCCAACATTTAAAGTTGACAATATAGCTCTGGATTTGAAGTATTGCTTGCTTGGCTATTCAATTCTATCTTTCTTTATGGCATACCCAGACATTCTTCCAATATCAGATTTTGGACCCCTTCTTGACTTTAATCTTGATGTTATATATCACTTTTGCAATCCATCAAAGTACTAACAAATCACTTTGTATACAGCCTACAAATCATGACCGGATATAGCTGAAATACATGTATTGTTTAAGTTGTTGTTAAAGTTCAATCAATCAATCAAACTAAATACACATCCCTGCATTTTACCATATTTTACTTTTACTTTTTTTTACACTCACCAGATGTGTCTGCAAAATTAGCATGAAAACCTGGTTTATTTATGTAATTGTCAGAAGAAAACTGTATAAACATAGTTCCAGACATGGCAACAGTTGTTGGAGGAAGAGATGTACCACAGTAGTATCCTATAATATTTGTTGTTATTATGGACTGATCATATACCTATAGATAAATGTAATAAGTAGTATATTAGGACATCTTTCAATAATTCCAAATGTAATTGTAACTTTCATTTTCATTGGTCAATGTCATGAATAGCAAACGGAAATATTTTTTGACATTTATGTTTGCCCATTAATCCACTCCGCAAAAATATAGTGCAGCAAATAAAGACGTCGTTAACATGGCTCACACAGTTTTTTAACTTACAAAATTAACTTTATAAGGATTAAACACTGATTTTTAGGAAATTATGTATGTATAAACTCTGGCAGCTCACTCACAAACTTTACATAAAGTCCTTCGGACTTTATTCAGTTTGTGAATGAGCTGCCGGAGTTTATACATAGATAATTTCCTAAAAATGAGTGTTTATTCTATAATAAATCCCCAGTTATTTCTGGATTGATGCATTCTGAATCAGACATTACACTGGACTTGACTTACAGTGTGATGGGCGTCCCTAGTGAAGCAGGCCATGCTTTCTCTTCCGTAACACCTGATGGCCTTCTTGTTTTTAGGGTTCTTATTGTTAGTGCTTTATTTTTGTGGCATTTGCAGTATGTCCTGTTTATTTTGTCTTTGTTCTGTGTCTGTATGTGATCCTTATACAGATATTAATGTTGCCTTAATGTATATAGGGTCTGTAAGTCTTGTCATGTGACACCGAGAAATTACGATAAAATTCAAATTTAAAAACATTTCCCGGCAAACTATGACGATGTGGGATTATGACGTCCATATTTTTTGCTTGAAACATCATATTTTTCTGTAAACAATGCAACTTCCGGGTACAAATGATGTACCCCGAAGTTTCAAAATTGAACGAGACTTACAGACCCTATTGTGGATTAATGATTTTTGGTTGTTGCTTCTGTACTAATTTGAATATTTATATATCGTTATAAATGTTTTCCATTTCTCTATTTTATAGAAATGGTGATTGTAACTCAGTGTTTAAGCTATTTCTTAATCTTTCATATTTTCAATCAAACATCTTTTTATTCTTAATTATTGTTATCTAATAGTTATAGTTTTCATAACGAGATAGAATTGTATATCGATGGATATCAACTAGAGTTATGTAACTTCTATATATAATAAACGAGCCTTTGGCGAGTTTATCATATTTGAAATTACATAACGAGAGTTGTTATCCAGCGATATACAATTCTTTCGAGTTGTTAAAACTATTTCTCTTAGGATTTTCATAAATAAATGTAGCCAATTTTTAATGCCCAACTAATTCTTTCGAGTTGTTAAAACTATTTCTCTTATGATTTTCATAAATAAATGTAGCCAATTTTTAGTGCCCAACTGCTGTTTATCAAATAACAACACCATTGCTAGGTAACGTTAATCACGAGATTTCACAGTGATCCAATAAAAATGTCAAAAAAATAATAGCACATCACACGAGATGTGTTATTACTTGGCGCTCGACCAATGAAATTCCTGTAAAAGCGATTCAACAAGTTCATATCTAACTCCAGCTTCAAAGTCTCGTTATGTACCACAAATAACTATTCGTCCAAGGAATAGATAATAAGGGTGCATCATAAGAGAATCCCCTTTTCTTTGGATCATGATATATGATACAGCTGAAATATACTAAGAGTTGCATTCAACTTATGTAATCAGGACTTTCGAGATAGGAACTCTCCTGTAATGGAAGGCGGAAACGATCTCCTGAAATACCAGTAAGAAGGATAACTGGTTTCCTGAACTTTTGAAATAAATATATATATCACCCAAAGAACAAACTAAATGTATTTTAAAAATTGAAGTTACTTATAATTTATCCTACATAACAATTATTGAACTAAATTTTAACTGACGAAAAACAATTAACCCGAAGCGCTACAAATAGATTAAATATAAATCCCCCTAAGCTCAACAGTGTTAATTTATCAGTGATTCCCTCTCAAGGTATTGATGCATTGATTTTTTTCGTATAATACACAAAAATGTTTCTGGAATGAACAAGACTTACAAGAACTGTCGCCGAATGGCAACCAAGTATACCCCCACTCATTGAACCCTGGTTTTCACTACATTTCGAAACTCAAGTCCAGGTTTCGTCAAACAGGAAGTACACATCTGACCTGACTCAAAATGGGGCATTCTTTACAACTAACCATATAGAGGCTGCATACCAATTGTGAAATGAATCCCTCTTGTAGAAGCTGAGAAAAATGCGAGGAAAAATTCATGTTTTCACAACATTTTATAACTAAGTCCACATTTCGGCAAACAGGAAGTGCACATCTGATGGACCTCAAAATAAGACGTTCCTTACAACTAACCATATAGAGTCAGCATGCCAATTTTGAAATGAATCCTTTTTGTAGAAGCTGAGAAAAATGCGACGAAAAATTCATGTTTTCACTACATTTTGTAACTAAGTCCACAATTCCTGATTTCGTCAAACAGGAAGTGCACATCTGACAGGACTCAAAATAGGACGTTCCTTATAACTAACCATATAGAGGCTGCATACCAATTGTGAAATGAATCCCTCTTGTAGAAGCTGAGAAAAATGTGACGGAAAATTCATCTTTTCACTACATTTTGTAACTAAGTCCACATTTCGTCAAACAGGAAGTGCACATCTGACGGGCCTAAAAATAAGATGTTCCTTACAACTAATCATATAGAAGCTGCCTACCAATTTTGAAATAAATCCCTCTCATAGAAGCTGAGAAAAATGCGACGAAAAATTCACGTTTTCACTTTTTCGGACGAACGGACGGACGGACAAGGTGAATCCAGTATACCCCATACTATATCGAGTGGGAGTATAAAAAGTCCCGTATCAAAAATAACCATTTTCCTTTTTTGTATTCTTTCAAGTCTTTAATTTAATAATGCTCGTTAGTTTAGGTATTTCTTTATCAAATTTTTGCCATAGGAAAGTGATTTCTCTTAAGGGGGTAGACCTGGGGAAGCCTAAAATTTTCCACTCGTTTAATTTTCTTAATATTTTCTGTATTTAAACTACACATGTTCATGTTGACTTTCAGCAATTTTCAACAATTTTCACCGTCCCGTTTTATGTCTAGTGGTCTTGAAAGATACCCTGTTTCACTATATTATTTGGTCCGTTCAGGACTTGATTGTGGTGTATAAAATTGGCTCTAATTGAATTGTTATTTGATTTAAAATTATTTCAAATGCAAAATTCTGTAGTTTATACATGTGTGAAAGTAAGCATGAATAATGATAGTAAATTTAACTAGTTTGAACTGAAATACATGGGTGTTCTGAATAATACAGACTGAAATTTTTACTCTGTTTTGATCACTGTTAAACACTTCTTGTAAAAAATTATGTCGTTTAATTTTCACTAAAAACTAAGAATAGAAAGAAAACTAGTACATGTCAGATATATCAAAATTTTAGAAAATTCTACCATCCCATTTAATCTTAATTTAGAATAAAGTGGGTAAAAATCAATAAAATTGCTGAATCTGTGCTATAAATTACCTCCCTTGGAAGAAATCCGACTTTTACAAATTTTCATTATCTTTGGACAGCATTGCAAAAATGTAGACTAAAATGCATCCATTTTAAATAACTGAGTGTTAGGTATTTGATTTCATGATAAAATTGGTATTTATTTGCCGTGTGGAAATTTTTTTACAATTTTAAAATTTTGATAATACCTATTGTAATGATTCTATTTGTTTGTGTAAGTATTAAAAAGGTTAAAAACAGAGTTATCTCCTCCTACCCCAGGTCTACCCCCTTAAATTCTGTAAATATATGTTGAAGATACTTGAAAATAAAGATAATTGTACAGCATAATTGATACAAAATTTCGTGTCCTGTGATATAAATTGACATTTGTGTGAGATTTTTTGATAATTCCTATATTATAACATATGCAAAAAAAATGATGAAAAAAATTAAAACATCATTACGTCGGAATATATAAATAAACAGAAACATGATTTTCTTCAATCCTGGAAAAAAAATCAAATGGCTCGAAGACACAAAAAATGGCAAATGTATGGCACGCAAAATAGGTAAACAGGGTTTATTACAGGAAAACCCAGTTTACCTGGTCAGTAATCCTGGTTTAGTTTAGGAAATCCCCATTACCGACCGATAATGGGGGTTTTCAAAATTTAATACATAATAACCTCTGCTTCCAATGAGTTTTTATTGCTAAACCTGCTTTACCGGTCCGTAAAGTGGGCTTTCCTGCGCTAATTTATAACATTGTTTTAACTGCATAGAATTGAAATTATAAGAAATAAAAGTAATTTTGGAGGAGTTTATGGATGTGTAGACACGGCCTTTCACTAACAAACTTTACTTAAAAGTCCTTTGGACTGAATTCAGTTTGTGAGCAAGTATGCCGCGATTAAACATTGATGAACTCCTCTAAAACTACTTTTATTCCTATAATTAACCCTGACATGACATATACGAATGGAAATAAAGGGCTACGCCTAGCGCAGCATGATACGACCGCAGCATGTCGACCACTGAAATTTCAACAAAAGTAGTTTAAAGTGAATGTTGACACAATAATTAGATGGACACAAAAAGAAGCTTGACACAGTTGTTAGCAGAAATATACTAGGGAAAAAAATCAACCCTTTTGATCACTTATTGATAAAAAAAACGTAAGAGCTATGCAAAATATGTTACTATCAACTAAAACTTTACATCCATAGAAATCCAAAGAAAAAAATTCCATCGAAATCTGATAAAAAATAAAGATTTGACATATTTAGAAAAATTACAATTTTGGCCCCTTTGACCCCTTGTAGCTTGGAAAAGATAAGAGCTACACAAAATCCGTTGGCATACTACTGAAAGCTTAGATAAAGAGGAATCCAAAGAAAAAAATCCCTTCGAAATCCGATGAAAAATAAAGATCTGACATTATTTCGGAAAATTGCAATTTTGGCCCCTTTGACCCCTTGTAGCTCGGAAATGGTAAGAGCTACACAAAATCCATTGACATATCACTGAAAGCTTAGATCAAGATGAATCCAAAGAAAAAAATCCTATCGAAATCCGATGAAAAATAAAGATTTGACATATTTAGAAAAATTGCAATTTTGGCCCCTTTGACCCCTTGTAGCTCGGAAACAGTAAGAGCTACACAAAATCCTTTGACATATTACTGAAAGCTTACAATGAGAGGAATCTAAAGAAAAAAATCCCATTGAAATCCTATGAAAAATAAAAATTTTATGTAATCTGTATGTTTGCAATTTTGGTCCCGTTGGGCCCCTCATAGCTTGGAAAGGAAACAAATTATCAAAAATCTTGTGGGGCAGCACTAGTTTATTTTTCATAAGGAATCCATTGCAAAAAACTCCATTAAAATTGGCCTAAAAATAAAAATGAAATTTTTGAAATTCGCCCCTTTTGGGTCCCATTTATCTCTTGAATGGTACATGCCACGTGAAATCCGTTGGCATATTACAGATTGGAAATTTTCTAAGGAGTATACTGAAAAAATCCCATCAAAATCCAATAAATAATAAAGATTCTACAGTCAAATATGTGAAAACACCTCATTTAAACCCTTTTTTGGCCCCTAATTCTGAAATGGGTGGGGCCAAAAACTAAAGGAAAAAACGTTTCTCAAGAATGTTCCAAGAAACATCATACTAAAATTTGAAAACAATCTGTCTACTAGAACCAAAGTTATGCTGTCCACAGACACGAAAATACCTAATTTAACCCCTTTTTGGCCCTTTTTTTGCTTCTTTTTCAAAAACAGGTGGGGCAAGGAACGGAAATTAAAACCTGGGCTTAAGCTTGTGCCAACAAACATCATACTAAAATCTGATAACAATCAGTTCACTAGAACCAAAGTTCTGCTGTCCACAGACGCCGACGCCAGCACCATACCATAATACGACCGCAAAATTTTTGCGGTCGTATAAAAAGTAATAATCCTAGAAAGTTATGGAGTAACTGCATGTAACAATTTCAAATGTCTCTCTGTTTCTTCAATAAAATTACTAATTTACAGCTGTGCATGTAACTTTCATTTACAATTTCCACTAAGAAAAAATTGGGTAAGTGTATTTGAATTTCGGACAAGTTATTTCTGTCATGCACTTGCCTGAAGGGACAAGTTGGCAGAAATTTTTATGTTAAGCCCTGTTTGTTTCTAATTGGCCCAGTGGTTTCAGAGAAGAAAGCCTTTGTATAATAAACTGCTGCGCCAAGAGCGCATTATACGCCTGTCCACTGTCAAGGCGAACTTTATGGCATTGTTGGACCACAACAAAATTTTGATTGAAAAAAAAATCAAAAAGAATATGTGCCTTACCAAAATGTAACAATTAACAAATATCAAATTAAATTTCACAAAGTCCAAGGGCCATAACTCTCTACGAAATCAATGTGCCTTACCAAAATGTAACAATTAACAAATATCAAATTAAATTTCACAAAGTCCAAGGGCCATAATTCTCTACGAAATCAACCAACCAGAACCAAATTCCAACTTGATCTGTATCTCACCTAGATATACTCACACACCAAATATGAAATAAATATGTCATACCAAATATGAAATCAATAGGTCAAGCGGTTCCAAAAAAAAAAAATCCGTAAACCTATATATTTCAAAATTTCACTAAGTCAAAGGGCCATAACTCTGTACAAAATCAATTGACAAAGACCAAATTTAAACTTGATCTGTATCTCACCTAGATATACTCACATACCAAATATGAAATCAGTATGTCAAGAGGTTACAGAAAACTCCGGAAACCTATATTTTTCAAAATTTCACTAAGTCCAAGGGCCATTACTCTGTACAAAATCAACAAACTGGAACCAAATACAAACTTGATCTGTATCTCACCTAGGTATACATGTATACAAAATATGAAATCAATATGTCAAGCGGTTACAGAAAAAAACTCTGGCAACATATTTTTTTCAAAATTTCACTAAGTCCAAGAGCCATAACTCTGTACAAAATCAACCGACCGGAACCAAATTCAACCTTGAACTGTATCTTACTTAGGTATACTCATATACCAAATATGAAATCAATATGTCAAAAGGGGGGGGTTACAGAAAAAAACTCCTGAAACCTATATTTTTCAAAATTTCACTAAGTCAAAGGGCCATAACTCTGAACAAAATCAATGGACCGGAACTAAATTCAAACTTAATCTGTATCTTACCTAGATATACTCATATACCAAATATGAAATCAATATGTCAGGCGGTTCCAGAAAAAATCTCCGGAAACCAAAAAGTTAACGGACAGACAGAGGGTATACCATAATACGTCCGTATTTCGGCGGGCGTATAAAAAGTTGTGACAGACCAATGAAGGATGCCAAGTGATGGCAAAAGCTTACCTTTAGCTATAGCAAGGAGAGCTAAAAACTGCATTATCATCAATTAAAAATACAATGTAAAATGTTTGACCTTCATGCTTCTTGGGCCCACTTGTCTCGTAAACAGTAGACCTAAGAACTACTTCAATTATTTACCCTGACGAAATCATAACAACCACTAAAAGAGTTCTCAACATTAAAGCTTGTAAACGTCAAAACAATAGGTAAATTCAATGGACTGCGTATTTCATAGAAACACAATGCAGATTCAGGATAGTTGGCTGGATAATTTGGAGACTGCACAATACCATGAGATGTATGATGTGTTTCATTACAACCTGAAAATAGAACTTTGAATAATGCAATATAAAAAAAACAGGAAGAATAAATAACAAAGGGTGGTCATCTTAAAGCAGGTGGTTTCTCAAAGTGGGTTTGCAAAATTACTTTCCATTCAAAACATTTTATGGCAATGGCCCAAAAAGGGTGGTTGAAAGCCCTGTCCTCAATATTCTCTCATTCCCTTTTTTTTTTTGCAAATTTGTGTAGAATTTACGCCAAAAAAAATGGAAGAATGTGCCCATGGGACACGGATGGCCCCACCTCCTTGAAATGGAAACCCCTAAATCATTAAAGGCATAACTATTTACAATAAATATATATATCAAATAAATATAAAATAGGATCTGTCTCCTGTAATAAATAGGTATTGGAACTGGTTTGGTTTTGATATAATGCAGAGTTCCCACAAATAATTTGAGAAATAATCTTATATGTAATTAGAATCTATTCTAAGAAACTGTGACCTTGACCTTGGGGTTCCAACCTGGAAATCTGGGTTCTGTCTTACGTGATAAATAAGTATGTGACCAAGTTTTGTTTTGATCCGATGCAGGATACTCAAGTTATCATCTGGAAACCAAAATTTCATTAAAACTTTAGTCTATTTTTAGCAACTGTGACCTTGACCTTGTGGTACCGGCCCAGACATCTAACAGAGTTCTGTTATGGGAGATAAGTAAGCACTTGACAAAGTTTGGTTTTGATCTAATGCAGGATATTTAAGTTATCATCCGGAAACTAAACTTTTATTGAAAGTCTATTTTTAGCAACTATGACCTTGACCTTGGGGGTTCCAACCCCCAAACGATAAGGTTCTGTCTTAGGTGATAAGTCAGCATGGTTTTGATCCGCTGCAAGAAACAGAAGTTATCATCCGACCAGAAACCAAAATTTTATTGGAAATTCAGTCTATTTTTGGCAACAGTGACCTTGACCTTGGGGGTACCAACCCGAAATTCTATAGGGTTCTATCTTGGATGATATGTAAGCATGTGACCAAGTTTGGTTTTGATCTGATGCAGGACACACAAGTTATTATATGGAAACAAAAATTTTATTGAAATTTTAGTCTATTTTTAGCAATTGTGACCTTCATTGACCTTGACCTTGAAAGTACTAACCTGAAAATCAATAGGGCACTGTCTCGGGTGATATGTAAGCATGTGACCAAGTTTGGTTTTTATCTAATGCAGAATAAAGGGCTACGCCGAGCGCAGCATGATACGACTGCAGCATGTCGACCACTAAAATTTCAACAAAAGTAGTTTAAAGTGAATGTGGACACAGTAAAGAGCTTGACACAATAATTAGATGGACACAAAAAGAAGCTTGATACAGTTATTAGCTGGAAACAAACTACAGAAAAAATCAACCCTTTTGATCACTTATTGATAAAAAAAACTGTAAGAGCTATGCAAAATATGTTACTATCAACTAAAACTTTACATCCATAGAAATAAAACAAGATGTGTTTGTGAAACACTACATATGCCCCCAGATTCCCAATTTTACCCCTTTTGGACCCCTATGACCTTGACCTTTGACCTTTGACCTAATTTTTTTTTTGCATATTTATGTTCGTCTTGACTAGACCTATACACTTGCCAAGTATCAAAAGTCTACCTTATATAGTTCAAAAGTTATAGCCAAGGTTAAAGTTTCGGACAAACAGACAGACAGACAGACAGACAGACAGGCCAAAAACAATATGCCCCCCGATCCTCGATCTGGGGGCATAAAAAAAAATCCATCGAAATCTGATGAAAAACAAGTGTGGATTGTATTGCAAGGCAATACAGGAGTCCCCTACCGGTGGAATAATTCAGTGATACCAGCAAAAATAGTTAAAGAAAAGTTTTCCTAGCCCAAGGCCCATAACTTCGTCAAAAATCAATGGACCCAACCCATACTCAAACTTGATCTGTAACCAATAGCAGTTGATTGACAATGCAAATATCAGCTTAATATCTGAAACGGTTAAGAAAAAAAGTCTGGAAAACCTATATTTTACCAAAATTTTCTAAGTCAAAGGCCCATAACTCAGTCCAAAATCAATGGACCAGAACCAAACTCAAACTTGATCTGTAACCCATAGTGGTAGACTCACGTAGCAAATATTAGCTTCATATCTGAAACGGTTTAGAAAAAAAGTCTGGAAAACCTATATTTTAC
>MJUU01000424.1:33391-55947 GCA_002080025.1 Modiolus philippinarum | reverse complement strand
AGAATGTAAAGCGTCAACTATGGCAAATATAAGCAGATTTTAGCATAGTTTTTGAAGTCATGTGGTATGCGATGTCTATTCGTCCTCCTCTATAGTTACTGCTCAAAAACTTTTCATTAAAACACCTTTCCCTCTAAAAATACTGGATCAGTAAAAGAACAAATTGGTCACAATAGTCCTCGGATGGTCCTATTTAAAATTCGTCCGTCATATATTAACACCATATACAAGGTGGTTGTCAACGGTAGTGGCCATATTTGTCAGTACGAAATGCATTTTTTTAAATAAAAAAAGGGGGTGGACTTCCCCACACGATTCCTTGAAAGTTTAGCTTCAGGGGTGATTACAAAAAAGTATGTTTTCCCGAAATTTTGCATTTTTCAAAAGTCGAAATTTTTACTCTTGAATAACTCAATATTTTTAGTTATAAACTCAAAATTTTGACTTCAAAAACTCATTTTTTCGATTTTTTTTTCAAGAGTTCAAATTTGGTGTTCGCAAAAGTCGAAATTTTGAGTTTGGAAAAGCTGAAATTTCGAGTTTTCAAAGGTCGAAATTTTGAGTTTGAAAATGTTTTTTTTTGTTTGTTTTGTTTTTGTTTTTGCTTTTGTTTTTTGTTTTGTTTTTTTTTTTTGTTCCCTGTATTTTACTAGACTGGCCTGCTATTTTTCTGTTGCCATCACAATTCATACATGTAGCTCTCTACAGCATAAGTTGCAAATGTCTTTTATTTAATTTTTTTACATTTTTTTGCCTATCTTGGTTTACATTTTCGGACTACCGGACCTTCGGATTATCGGACCTTCTGACAATCGGTCCTTCGGACTAACAGTGTGTTTATTCGGGCACCATACACAGGTGGTAATATTTCGAAATTACAAATAAAAAAAAATGCAACACATTAAGAGCATGATAGTGTACTCGTATGAAAATTTTTCTCAAGAACAAGTACATTATAACTGAAATATCTACAGAATGTAGAAATCTTTGCACATGGAATACATGTTTTAGTTGTATAAGGAGATTGATTTTTTTTCAAAAATGATATTATTCCAATAAAATGGCAGGTCATCGATAAGTATACTTAAGACAGAAAGTACAGTTTTCTAATATGAACAATTTCGTGACAGATGTAAAGAACACCCCAATAATGATAAAATATATCTTTTTGTGATCTATTATTTATCATAATGACATAATGATTATAACATTTAATAATAGTTGGTTGTTGGCATTTTGATTTTTTTCCTATAAATTTAATTTCATTTTTTATTATTCATTGGATTTAGAATGTGTTAATTGGTACGGAATGTTTTTTCTTGAGAACGGTTTCATTATCAGAAAGATATTTAAAAAAAATGCAATATTCATATACATTAAAAAGCCACGCTCCAACTGATATTTGTTCCATGTCTGAAATGCTGCATATAACAACCCAATTGAAAAGAGAATTGACAAATAAATCAGGTTAATCATCCCCTTGGCGAGCACTGTTTTAACATGGTAGATAATGAGGTTTCAGTGAAAGGATAAACAGTGTTCGAAGTATATATTGTTAAATATATTATAAAGCATCACAAAATACTGATGGGGATAACCCCATTAATTTGCGTTTTACAACAATAAAGGCAGTTCTACCAGCTCAGACACTATTTTTTTTCAATAACGATAATGTAATCATGACTTATTGAGTCTTGATCTTGACATTTGTATTGAAAAAAAAACATTTTAATCGTGCTTAAGTCGTAATCCCCTCTTCTTATTCAAAACTTAAAAGTTTGATTGTCTTAAATGTACCATTGTACAATTCAACATCGGAAACTCAAAAAAGCAAAAGGTATTACATAAGTATGGGAAATTAGACACAAAGAAACAGTGTGATTAGCCTTTAAGACTGGAGAACATTGAAAGAGATAGAGACATTTTAGGGTAAAGACATAAACAGAGGCATTGGATTAGCATGGGGCATAGATTTATAACCAGTACTTAATGGCAGTCGGTATCTTCGGAAGATAAAAGGAATTAAGTCAAGTAAGTTATATTTTATTCTTAAAAGAACTATTTGGTTTCAAAATCTCTGACTATAAATTGTATTTTCCTCGTATTTCTATGTAGTAAATAAGCGATTTTTTGGGGTAAAATTCTCTATATAGTTATGACAGTGTGTTCGAAAAGTTTCCTTTATTCTATTTGATATTGTCTGTGTTCTGGTCACAAATACCAGATTATTAAGTTATTGTTAATTTACCTTCTGCATATGGCCATTTAGACAACATATAGCTCTTCAGTGCAGTTAAAATCGAAACATAGGAAATCCAGAAATTGAAATAGGTATAAACCTGAGGGAGAACAAATAATCAGAAAGATCTACTAAAAAATCAAAATCGGCTAAAGAAAGAGCTTTGGGATTAGCTTTCTATTTTAAGCATTTTTTAAAATTTATATTTGGCAAGTTTCCAAATAACATAGGTTTTCAGACCAGTAACAAAGTAATGGACTACCAAGCCACAAGTGTCCATGCAATATAAAAATGTCTCTTTTTCAAAAAAGAAAAAACAAGATGTGTTTGTGAAACACTATATATGCCCCCAGATTCTAAAGTAAAATATATAAAATTACCCAATTTAACCCCCTTTTTACCTCTGTGACCTTGGCCTTTGACCTCAATTTTTGCATATTTAACTTCCTCTTGACATGCCAAGTATGAAAAGTATACCTTACATTGTTCAAAAGTTATAGCCAAGGTTAAAGTTTCGGACAAACAAACAGACACACAGACAACCAGACACACAGACAACCAGACACACAGACAGGACAAAAACAATATGCCCGTCGATCTGGGGGCATAAAAAAGAAAAAATAGAATTGCCAAAAGTATTTATACATGTTTGCTTTTCAGGGTTCCGAATACAATTAATGTACGTGAAGTTTCTTTGAAATTACAACAAGAATATTGCACATTACCACGACGACTGTTGTGTGTTGCTCTCTAGAACCTTATACAGTGACTTCTCATCCTAGTTAACTTTGAGAGAAGTCAAGAGAAAAACTGTAAATTAACTTGAATTTAGCTTGGAGCAGACTTAGAACAGTCCTAGAATCATGTCTGCTATGATTCTAAAATCATGTCAGTTCTAGCCATGGCCATTCTACCCCGCAAGTCTGCTCTGGTCATGATACCTTATACATTTTGTACCTATGTCAGCTCTGATCGGGACCGCTGTTGTCAACTTTATTTATTCGTATTTAAGGAGGCGTTGTTTATAACAATGCTTTCTTGAGACCTATTTAATTGATTAAGCATCGTAGACTTAATGAAATGGTAAAAAAATGTACTGAGATCCGTGTGCTTTTAACGGGAATTATATATATATAGGTTTTACCATCTTCACGAGCCAAGAGTTCCGATCCGCCAAGCAGATCGGAACCCTTGGCTCGCGAAGATGGGATTTTACCTGAATTTAGCATATCAGGGCTATTATTTGACTAGAAACTGGGAAGTTATATCAAGAATTTTATGAAAACTTGCCAGGTCTTTGAACCATAGAAGACATCAATGAAATAAAAAAGGTGGGGTCCGTTTGAAAATTCTTTAAGTCATTGAACTGGAGTAAATCAGAGGAGTTCCGAAATCCGACACAAAATCAACAAGTTGATGAGTTAGCCACCTTAAAAACGGTGATTTTCTATTTATCATCACTGCCTCGATATTTTACATCCAATGTACTGACTAGATATAAAATATCTTTGTTTAGATAATTAATAGCAGCATTTACTATCAAAAAAGCGACGTGTCGTCACCCAACAGCTTCATTCTGCATCAGTATAACTGATTATGTTATTAATAAAGATTTAAAAACAAGCATTGGTTCGAGTTAGAGTCCTTTTGCTAACCCAACATTTGCTGGACGCAAGTCAGAAGCAGATCATTGTTAAATAATAAAAAGTATAAAAATATAAAGTATAAAAATGCTCTTTGAATCCTTTGAAACAATTTTAACAAGTTGAAAGAAATTAGTCATGTTTTTAATAATTTTTTCACATATGTTGCCAAAGATATTGGTAAAGATTCTATTAAAATTAATGATAATCATCCTAGTATCATGAAAATTAAAGAGAACTGCAACATTGCGGATCAAGATATTTTACAATTTAAACCTGTTTCTGAGGATTTTGTAGAAAAACAAATTAATAAATTAAGTGTAAAAAAGGCAACTGGTTTTGATGAAATATCACCAAAAATTTTAAAATTATCAAAATCTGTAGTTACGAAACCTATTACTCAATTGATTAACAGGTCTTTTGAGACATTTATTTTTCCTGATACTCTTAAAAACGCTCAAGTTGTACCAATTCACAAAAAGAACAGTACTATGAGTGCAGGTAATTACAGACCTGTTAGTGTATTACCAGCTATTTCTCAATTTTTTGAGAGAGCTATTGACATTTTAGTAGTTGATTTTTTTGAAAGTCGTTTTTATACTTCTTTGTCAGCATTTAGAGCTGGATATAGTTGCCAAGATGCACTACTTAAAATCATAGAAGACTGGAGAACATCTGTAGATAATAATGAATATATTGCTGCCATATTGATGGATTTGTCAAAAGCATTTGACTGTCTACCCCATGATTTGTTATTATTAAAATTGAAATACTATGGTTTATCAGATGGAGCTCTGGCATTATTAAAAAGTTATCTTAATAATCGAAAACAATGTGTTAAAATTGGTTCAGTATGTAGTTCATTTCTTGATATTTATAAAGGAGCACCACAAGGTTCTATTTAGGGACCCGTACTGTTTAATATTTTTATTAATGATATTTTCGATTTTATATCTAAAAGTAATTTATATAATTATGCTGACGACAATACTCTTTCATATGGCAGCAATAATATAGATATCATATATATATATATATATATATGATATCACAGTCAACGGAAATTATTAGCTGTCAGTAACTGCGAGCATTTGTCCGGACAGTACCTGTGTGTATTGTCTTCATGTTTTATGTACTTCATTCTAAGGGTACTCGTCTTGATAAGTTGGACTTTTTTCTAGTTTGATTTTTACTGTGAATCTTTTTGTGTATTTATTTTTAGCCATTCACCACACATAGGGTTAGGGTTTGGATCCAAGAAAACGAGTTTAACCCCACCGCAATTTTTGTGCCTGTCCCAAGTCAGGAATATGTTGGTCATTGGCTTGTCCTTGTCTTCTTATAAAATTTTAGTTTCTTGATATTTGGGTTATTGGATGTGGTTTGTATCCATTGATTTATTCACCTTTTTACCTTTTCGTGGCCATTTAGGGCTTACTATATGGTGTGAGGTTCCTCATTGTGTTGAAGACCATATAGTGACCCCTAGATGTTTTGTTTTGGGTCGTTTTAACCTGGATATGGGATGTTGTCTCCTTGACATTTACCCCATTTCCTTTCTTTTTCATATGATGTCATAAGTACTTTAGAACAAGAGAGCTTAGTTCTTATTAATTGGTTCGCTGATAATCATATGCAAGCAAACCCAGACAAATTCCAGGCAGTAGCCATTGGGAAAAAACTCACGATAAAAACCCAGACAAATTCCAGGCAATAGCCATTGGGAAAAAACTCACGATAAAAATATTATCTTTAATGTGGAAGGCAATAAAATCGAATGTGTAGATAAAGTGAAACTTTTAGGGATAACTTTAGATTTCCGTTTAAATTTTAACTCTCATATATCTAATATTTGTAAAAAGGCATCACAACAGTTCAATATCTTGAAAAGAATTGGTAGACATCTTAGTAAACTGGGTAAATTAACTGTATATTACTCTTTCATATTATCCAATTTCAATTATTGTCCTTTGGTATGGCATTTTTGTATATAGACAAATACAAAAAAAATAGAGAAGATACAAGAGAGGGCTTTGAAATTTATCCACGATGATGATTATTGTTTATATGAAGAGCTTCTTGACAGGTCTAAACTACCGTCTTTGAAAATTCGTAGATTGCGATTTTTAGCTATTGAAGTGTTTAAAATTCTAAACAAACAAACACCTGTTTGCTTACATGATTGAATTAAGGTTTAACAAAATTCTTATTCTTTTAGATATAGTAACACTGTTGATCTACCTCATGTGAAAACAACCAGGTATGGTTAAAACTCTGTGTGGTATGCTGCTGCTAAGATGTGGAATGAATTACCTGGGAATTTAAGGGTAGAAACGACATTAAACCAATTTAAAAGTCTTATAAACAAATGGGGAGGGCAGGGTTGTTCATGTTCTTTTTGTAAATAAAAGAAGAAGGAATTATGATATATAGGCAGCCTACTTGGCAGTGTTTTTGTTTTTGTTTTTTTTTATACATGTACTCGTTGCTTTTTGTTTGCATTTGTATGCTTGGTTCTGCTTTAAATTTTGTTTTCATAAATTTGTTTGATGTTCATCTAGATTTGTATAAGGCCTAAATGATAAATGATAATTTTCAAAAATTTAATTTTTCCTGAAGTTTTAATTTTTAATTTTTATATTTTTCTGAAGTACTTTTAACTATTTTGTTTCTTATCATATCTTATCTAAATTATAGTGCTTTTTATATATAGTGCTTCAACTAACAGCTTATTTTTGTGCTTGCTTGCTTTTAGTGTTTGTGATGTCATATAGTTTTTATTTGTATGGTAACATTACTGCTTGCATGTTGTATGTGTCTTAATATTTGTGTATTGTGTCTTATGTATGTATAGCTCTTTAGAGCTTGTGTTATATGTTTTACCGACTTTAAATAAATTTTACTTGACTTGACTTGAAACACCTACTTCGTAATTTCTTAATTGAACCAATACGCAAAACCATATCAAAAGCCTTGCTGATTTCACAAAATAAACACAAATATGCTACTATTTGTTTACTTTCGCATGAAGGTATTTTAAAGATAAACAAGCTAGTCCAAAATCTTACATTACAGTAAATATCATCGAATAATTTTATCTGCCTTGAAGAGACATAAGTTGTCGAAATGCGCATATGCAGAATTTAAATTCACAGTAACTTCGGTATTTAGTTATTTGTTTTGATATATTTAGTGATCTAACAATAAACCAGCAATTCAGTTATGGTACTTTACTTTATGGAATCTTTTAGAAGACTCGTAGTTACATTTGCACACAATTTCGCTCTTTCTATAACTTCGTCCGACTACGCAAAAGTACAACTAATACCAGACAAATTAGAAGTTATTAGTAATTTATTGATTGTTCGAGTCCAAAAATTCATCTATTGTTGACATTAGGAGATATCAACGATAGCTATAATTTAGCATTTCATTGACTATTACCGTAATGAACCTAATTTTTACGGTGTTATCGTGGTAATATAGTTTTTATTGTCTTATTTTGTAATTATAGGCCAATTAATCATAGTTTGAAGACGGAGGGATATAATTGAGTTAAAGGTGAAATGTCAACAGATAATTTAATCTAAAGTTATTGTGTATTGATCACGGACGTAAAAGATTCGAAGAGACAACGAGAGTAGAATACATAAGGAACAAAGGGTGATTTAGTTACAAAAATCAAATTCATAGACATGGCAACAACGAGGAAACAGAAAAATAAAGACATAAGGCATCCAGAATAACACGAAAATAAAACCTCACCACTTACAGTTTCGATTGATATCTCATAATACCGAAAGGGATATCAGTCGCCCCGGAAGAGTTAGTTTGTAAATCGCTGTCTTCTGTCTATGAGCAAGTCAGTGGTAAAGTTAAAAACAATTATGTAAAATCCTTCCTGATGTGAAATCAATCTGGAAATGCCCATTTGCACTTGGCATAGTTTTCACCGATGACAGTGCGACAGCCTAAATATTCTTAAGGGATGAAGGTAACCAAGGTTTTACTTTGGTCAACATATAGCAAAGAATTAGGTTGTGTCCTACTATTTGCTATGATAATAATAATATAATTCATTTATGTTAGGTTTAGGTTTTAGTTGGTTTTGTCTAAGGGTTAGAAAATGACAATAACCAATCAGTTACCTAACAGATCTTTCAAAACATATACCTCACTGACCGTGTGACGGGTGCTGTGTGCAGAGCAGGACATGCTTACCCTTCCGGGGCACCTGATGTCACTTTTGTTTATTGAGAGTTCACACTGTTAGTGCTTTAGTTTTTTGTGTTGTATATGTAACCTTCGAGTGTTTTGTAGGCATGTGGTGTCTTTGGTCTTCCGTCTTTTGGTGTTCTTGCTTTTGCCTTGTCTCTGGACTTTGATTTGTGTAATCTTGTGCTTTGTTCCTTCGGTATTCTACTGCCGTTGTTTAGAAAATATCCCTTAACAACGATGGCAACGTTCATTATTGAAAGCCTCATGGTGACTTTAAGAAGAAGGACGACAAAAAAGCGTTGTTCCATTGCTTAGTTTACCATGTATTTGTAGAGTCTCATGTGCTTACTTCATATCCATTCATTACTTATTTAACATACCTAGACCCGATCAGTAGCTTATGGGACCTCTTTGTTTTCCGTCATTCACTGTAGAATCAATTTTAAAATGTAATCTCTATTTACGGGCGAGGAGGGTTACTTGCTGCTCAGAAAGGGTTTATTAATGATTTTGTAAAAGGATACTACAGCTTAGTCTGATGATGATATATCATATTTAGACTACAGTACAATATTCGTTCGCTTGTTCTCCGATAACGATTTATTTCTTACTATCGATGTATTTTCGAAAGGTGCCAGAAATAAATGTGTATGATTTGACAATTATAAATTGTTACTCTTTTTGGTGTGTTATCTGGCAGTAGTGAAATGCCATAGTCTGCATGACCTTACTTTTGGAGGGAGTAAATGGGATGGTCACACAACATCTGAAGTGATAAATGTTTTATTCAACAGGCAAAAACATATGATTTCATTTGATAATCTGACGTCACTATGTTTGAGCAGTTATTTGTTAACCTTGACAGAAGGACATATCACTTGTCTATAACCCAATTATCTTCTGGTCTACAATACTTTGGCCTATTATTCATTTTTTCTGTCATGTTCTAACAAAATTATGGACTTCTCGCTCAGAAATCGTTTTCGAAAAATTTTCTCGCGCTATATAAAGGTTCCTCTAAATTTGGAGAATTAGTGAGAAAACACCTACAATAGCCACAAAGTCACAATACAGTGAACTGCACAAGAAAAACACTATAAAAAGGACATAAGACACGCAGACAACGATAGAAACAAAATAACAGATTAATATTATATAGATAGCTGTGATGTATCGAGTTTTCTCAGTCAAATAAATCTCATATTTTCAATCAGTGAAATAAACAATTTATTTTCACTCTAGGAAATGACGTTACAAAATTATCGTCAATGTAAACAATTGGCGCATTGATATCAAAAAGATGATCCCCATAAAATTGCATCCAAAATCTGTTTATAGAATTAAAAATCTATATAATAATAAGAATTACTAATCAACCGTGATGAATATCAATAATAATGTCACTCGTGTCGAACACCGCAACGGATTAAACTCGTTTTTGAACAAGTTCCAAAACTCGGTTAATTCTGCGTTGTTCAGCACTCGTGACATTGATATTATTGATATTCATCACGGTCGATTAGTTATACTATAAATATTGTACCTTGTTGTAGTACACTGCCATCTCACGATTTCCAACAAACGAACAAATTCTCATGCGTTTTATTTTTCAGCTAATCTTATTCTACAGATTTATGAAACTTTGAAAGTAAGTGAGAATCGAAACCTCACTCTGAACTTTTTATTCGACTAATGGTCCAACATGAGGAATTATAGCACAATATTACACATGTAAAATTTGGAACATACATATATACATACAAGAACTAGTATATGCAGATGGGATTAGAATATTGCAAATGACTAGTAATTAAATAGAGACATAACAATTTTAAAAAATTTTGGCAAGCTAATAAGTACATATATATCTTGACTATTTATTATTTCAGATAAAGTAAAAATGTTTCTGGTATTATATATACGAACTCATATAAATTTATATCTTTCAGAGCAGAAAAAAGTACAGTTTAACAAATAGTGAAACTCATCACCTATTTTTCCCTTAACACAAATTCGTTCAGATCTATCTAAACTAAAAAAAAAAAAAATTGCAGATAGTTAATTTTCTTCTGCAATATCGTTAACAAGCAATGACTATATTTCGCCATATTTTCGTTTGCAAATAAAGGGAAGAAAATCGCTCGCGAATAAAATTTGATTAACAATAACACTATTCAATTGTAAATAATATAATCCAAACACATTCCAATATTTCAATACCTTCAAGGGTTTAATGTTTACTGTTCAGGTCAGGTTACATGAAGCTACATTTCATTTCTCATACAAATATTAGTTATATAAAATTTAATATTAACATCCTGCCACAGAATGTAACATTGTTTAACTAAATGCATTAATACAAGAACAATCTATAACAGACAAGACAATATTTATTCAGTTTTTATTTGTAGACCCTGGCACTAAATTGGTTCTGTGTTTTATTACTACAATTTAACACAAATTTCAATTCATTTTACTGAAACAATACTGCACAGATATGACGATGAACTTTTTAAGATGCCTATCAATTTTACGTAATTATGCTGAAGCCTTCCAGGTTTGTTTAACGATCTGTTTTTGTTTTATCAAATTCAAATAGAAAAACGGAATTGAAAATTGAAAAGTTAAGCGTTAAGCATTCTGTAAAATTGGCAAAATATATAAAAAAAAATATTGATTGGTTTAACAACGGCAGTAGAATACCGAAGGAACAAGGGACTTGATATGACTTGATACAGAATTTCTTTGAACTTCATCAAAATGTTCTTTGGTTAAAAGGCATTGAAATAATGAGAAAACGTGTAGGCCACCGTGCTTATCATAAAGATAAAGTCCTTCAAAATTTCGTATAAGATTTCTATAACACACAAGGTAAAATTTTCATGTCAGACAAGTCTGACTATTGGGCTGGTGAATACCCTCGGGGACCTCTGGTCACCAGCAGTTGCATCGACCCAATGGTTCAAAATACCAAAAATCCGGAGTTGCATAAAAAACAGTTAATTTTGTTATGCTGTACACGTGTTTCAGGTAGTAACCTCACATCAGCAGCATTAAAATCAAATAATATGGAATGAAATAAAAGGGAAAACAGGAAACACCTATAATGGCTGAAAATAATGATTACAAGCCACAATCTGCTAGGGAACTACACAGCAAAAACACAAATAAGACAAACGACATACGTAAACAGCGATAGGAACTCGGGGACAGCCGGACTTCATCATCTAAAAGTAGTAAAAAAAGAAGTACTAATTTCCAAAAATATCGAAATAGGAAACCAAATCCAGTACCAAGGACATCTTCCGAGTGCCATACACAGAGTGAAGCCTTAGTATTTTTAAGTGGTTAGAATTTTGATAAAAACAGTAAATTTCTATAATACGCAAGGTAAAATTTTCATGTCAGACAAGTCTGACTATTGGGCTAGTGAAAACGCTCGACCAGCAGCAGTTGCATCGAGCCAATGGTTCGAAATACAAAAAATACCGAAGTTGCATAAATACAGTAAATTTTCGTCATGCTGTACACGATTTTCAAGGAGTAACCTCACATCAGCAGCATCAAAATCGAATAATATGGGAAGCCACAAGCCAAAACAAGTCCAAAAAGAAGTACTCATTTCAAAATATATTGAAATAGGAAGCCAAATCAAGAACCAATGACATCTACCGAGTGCCATACACGGAGTGAAGCCTTAGTATTTTTTAAGTGGTTAGAATTTAAATTTCATGTCAGACATGTCTGACTATGGGCTGGTGGACCTCTGGTCCACCAGCAGTTTTGTCGGCCTTATGGTTCAAAATACAAAAATACCGGAGTTGCTTAAAACAGTAAATATCAAACAAGACAATACACAACATTGGCATTAAAATACCGAAAGAACAACCCACAAGATTACATAAATACGCTAAGTACACCTTACCGTCTACAAAGAGAGGAATACTGGATCAAAGAATTAGGTACAGCAATACCATATGGTTGTAATGATAACATAAAAAGTGTAGGAAATCTGTCAAGTCCAGGATGTAATTCGGTGAATGTGATGAATATATTGAATGGAAGCCAACGCAGACCGCGTAGCCATGGACAAAGGCATTACACTGCCCCGCGTCTGCACGACATTTCAATAAATGTCTTCTTCCATTTATGACCATTCCACTAGGTATTCATCACATTCGTACCAAATTGTATTCTTTGCCCCTTTCAAAGCTTCATTCTTTCTACAAAACATGTTTAGCATCATCAGTGACCGATTGGCATTCCCTGGAATATAAATTAACAGCAATCGTTTTAGATATATCAAACCATAGACTTTTCAAACCTGTCCGCGAATCAGCCAACGAACCTGATAACCGGAAATTTCTCAAAATTCAATTCGACAATAAAGGCTTGGACGCCATAAATCTCGCTAACATTCTACATAGCAAAACAGTAACATCTAACATTCCACCTTACTTCAAAGATCAATCTGTTCCACTTATTTCGTATTCCTACACTAAACCCATTGCAACTTCCATTTTCAATTACAAACGGGTATTGCGTGACTTCAAAATTGACGACTTCAAAGCCAAACCACCTGATTGCGCTTGCTCCACTTCCCCCTTCAATTACAGCCCGGCTGGACACGTGATAACCAGTGACCTGAATATTATAGACAATATCAAACTAAGAGAGGTTTTTTCAAAAGGTCCCAAATTCCGTGAACCTCAGCATATCAACTGGAAGTACACTTCAAAATTTTGATGGATGCAGTTGAGGACTATGCGAGGAAGTGGGCAAAGAAAGAGAAAGAAGATGTCGAGACGCTGTCCGACTGGATCAGGTCAATTAAGTCGTTAATTGTGAATCGTATTCGGCGTTTGAAAACATCAATGACATCCAGAAATCCCAGTATATTTGAAGATCCCCTCGTTAGGAAAACTATGGACAACCTCCATGAAAATTACGTCATTGTCCCTGCAGACAAAGCTTCTAAGAACATACTGTTCGTGTGTAAGAAACACTATCTTGACTGTCTGGTTAAGGAGATGGGAATTGACAGTTCATCAGGAAACCCTACTTATACTCCCACTACACTATCAAGGGAGGAGATTATTGAAAATAACAACTCTGTTTTAGCATCCTTTGGCATCAAAGCGGATGATGATAACAATCAGCTCCCCTACATCTACTGGGTCCCTAAACTTCATAAGAACCCAAACAAACAGAGATTTATTGCGGGGTCTTCCAGATGCACCACTAAGCCACTTTCTATGCTCCTTACTACTTTATTGACCGCAGTCAGAGATGGCCTGAAAGGTTACTGTGATAAAGTCTACTCCACGAGCGGCGTCAATCAGATGTGGATTCTTAAAAATTCTAAAGATCTTCTCGAACAGCTATCCTCTAGCAGTCTTACCCATTGCCACAGCATACAAACCTTTGATTTTTCTACTCTTTATACTACCCGGCCACACCATAAATTGAAAACAGTAATTTCGGATTTGATACATCAATGTTTCTGCACTAAAAACGGAGAACGC
The DNA here is from genome assembly GCA_002080025.1 of Modiolus philippinarum. NCBI lineage: Eukaryota > Metazoa > Mollusca > Bivalvia > Mytilida > Modiolidae > Modiolus > Modiolus philippinarum. The sequence goes on along the minus strand of MJUU01000424.1, from coordinate 42,322 downwards.
AGATACACTTATTTAGTAGTAGGGAAAGACAAAACATATTTTGTAAAGAACAACACTGAGTCAAACAAGAAGTACACTGAGAATGACGTAATCAAGATGTTGGAATTTTTAATAGATCATATTTTTGTCGAATTTGGAGGCCGTGTTTTTCAACAGACAATCGGGATTCCCATGGGAACTAACTGCGCGCTACTTTTAGCTGATCTCTTCCTTTTTTCGTATGAGGCGAAGTTTTTACAAGGGCTTACACAGAAAAAACAAAAACATTTAGCCCAGTCCTTTAATTTCAGCTTCCGCTACATAGACGATGTACTTTCTCTTAATAATCCAAAATTCAAGGAATATTTACACAAGATCTATCCCAATGAGCTTGAAATTAAAGAGACTACCGATACACCTACTTCAGCTTCGTATTTAGATCTTTTAATTTACATTGACGAAAATGGACGTTTGAAATCTAAGCTGTATGACAAACGTGATGATTTTAACTTCCCAATTGTGAACTTTCCCTTTCTGAGCAGCAATATACCTACCTCTCCAGCCTATGGAGTGTACATTTCACAGTTGATTCGTTACTGTCGGGCATGCAGTTTATACAGTGACTTTTTAGTTAGAGCAAAAACACTGTCCCAAAAGCTGCTTAGTCAGGGATTTGTTCAGCCTTTGTTACTTTCATCCCTTCAGAAATTCTATGGCCGTCATCATGACATCATTGACAGATATGACGTGTCTGTGTCCCAAATGAAGCTAGATTTCACGTCTTCACGGATTTGACATAACCGGATTTGACTCAACCCCGGATTGACTCACTGATAGTGTGACGGGTGCTGCTAGCGGAGCAGGACATGCTTACCCATCCGGAGCACCTGATGTCACTCCAAGTTTTTATTTGAGTTCACACTGTCAGTACTTTAGTTTTTCGTGTTGTCTTGTATATCATACTGTACAATTTTAGTTTTGTCTTCGTTAGTGATGTTTGTGCTACCGATTTGTCCTTGTGATTGTTTGTATACTAAAAAGATTTACCAAAGCGTTTCAAAATTTTGCCATGGTGCTGTTTAGGGTTAGAGAAGTAACATGTACCATGGATTTCAATTGGTTTTGTCTAAGGGTTAGAAAATGGCATGTACCAATCCGCTACCAAACAGATCTTTCAAAAAATATATGCACCACTGATAGTGTGACGGGTGTCGTTAGCGGGGCAGGACATGCTTACCCTTCCGGAGCACCTGATGTCACTCCCTGTTTTCATGGGAGTTCACACTATGAGTGCCTTAGTTCTTAATGTTATCTTTTTATTTCCGTGCATTGTAGCTGTCTCACGTCCTTGTTTTGTTTTTGTTTTTGTCTGTTACCGTTTTTGCCATGTCTTTGGACTTCGATTTTTGTAGTCATCGCTTCCCTTGTTCCTTCGGTATTCAACTGCCGTTGTTGCAAAAGTCCAGGCACAAGCAAAAGCAAGAACACCAGAAGACGGAACACCTAAGAAGCTACGCAACACTACAACTACAACAATAATACCTAAAGCACTAACATTGTGAATCTCAAAAAGAGTGACATCAGGTGCTCCGGAAGGAATTATATTGTTAACTACAAAATCGACACGAAATTTGCACTGCTTAATATCTTGATTGTGACAATGAGAGAATAGTACAAATTATTATTCATGTGTTATTACTAAATTATTTTACTTATATAGTTTTATTATAGGATTAAACACTGATTTTTAGGAATTTATCTATGTATAAACTCCGGCAGCTCACTCACAAACTGAATAAAGTCCGAAGGACTTTATATAAAGTTTTTGAGTGAGCTGCCGGAGTTTATACATACATAATTTCCTAAAAATCAGTGTTAAGTCCTATAATAATACTATATAAGTAAAATAATCCAATTTTGTATGTTAAAAACTGCGTGACCCATGTTAAGGACTTCTTTATTTGCTGCACTATATTTTTGCGGAGCGGATTAATGGTCAAACGGAAATATCGAAAAAATATTTCCGTTTGCTATTCATGACGTCGACCAATGAAAATGAACGCTACAATTACATTTGGAATTATTCTAATATACTAATTATACTACATGTGTATTATAACATTAAGTATTTTCGTTGGGTATTTTCCTGGATATCCAGTAACTAACTTCAAATATTGATACCTAGTTAAATGTGGCCCTTGTTGACATAAATTAACGGGGAATTTAAACATCATTGAAGATTTGGAAGTTCGATGGTTTTTTGAAAAGGGCCTAAATATCACCCAACTTCTTATAATAACTAGCAAGTTTCTTTTGATATCATTGAAGACGCGGTCACTAAATATTATATATAATGGTCCAAACTTGTTCAAAAATAAAATCACCAAAGTCACCATCAGAATTAATATTTATAAACATAATTATGATGAGCCACATAATAAGCTGTCTTTTAAAATAATTAAGTCAAAATTGAGAACTGAGAAGAAAAATGTGTGTTTGTATTTGTTGACAAAGCTTCCAACAACGTTGCTTTCATTTGAAAGAAATCCAACAAAACGAATTAGCCAAGTCATATACTTTCAACGGTATCAATTGCGACAAACAAACGCTCAACAAACAACATTACAAGGATACAAAAATGCTCAAAGCTCCACCAAAAGATAACACCTTGCCTACAATGTACTGGTTGCCTAAGCTTCACAAAATCCCTTCTAACATCGTTTTATTTCGGAATCGAGAAACTGTTCTACTTCTAACTTGTCCACCTACTTAACAAGTTTAATTAGAAAAAAATGTAAAAAAAAAGATTATCAATTACTTCAGTAGAGTAAAAAATTCTATTGGAGTTGCAGATAAAAATTTTAGATAAATTACAATCAATACAAAAACCGGTTTCATCTACAGACAGTTCTGATTTTTCTACACTTTATACAACGGTTCCACATACTTTGATTAAATCTAAATTTGGACAACTGATTAAATGGTCTTTTATATTACTGGTTTGCAGTTCATTTATAGAAACAAAAAGCAAGGATTCTTTTCTTATATTACTTACAACAATCATTGCTCCTGGAAAAGTGATGAAACGATTACAATAAAAAAGAAGGGAATGTGTCAAATAGACAACGACCCAAAGGAGAGTAATAACAACTCAAAGCCAAAAATCAATAGTAGCTTTATTAAGTTACAGTTTTTGTGGGTAAATAATGTCGACATAATTTTTAAACTGAGAATTGTCAACAGTATAAAAATATCGTGTCTTATCATTGAAAAGAATCGGTTGATCATTGTATAGTTGAATTTTGTAGTTGTTATTTTCATGAAGTCAGGTTCGTAACAGAAAGAAACAAATCTGCATTGAGATGTGCATAATCTGTACCCATAGGAATTGCAATGACCAGTTGATAAACAATATTGCCATAACGAACAAAAATGTTGTCAAGCAAAAGATAAAGTGTTTGGAAGTTATATAGTTAAAATTATGTCGACATTATTAAAAAACTGTAACTTAAGAAAGCTACTATTGATTCCAAAGATTGCCCTCTTGACTCTGGTAAGATAAAAACTAATTATTTCGATAAAAGGGATAATTTTAAATTTCTCTTCCTTGAAGACGACCTTACTCTATCCCTTTCCTACGGAGTTTATATTTCTCAACTGGTACGATTCGCGCGCGTTTGTTCTACTCTAGACTTCTTCAATGAACGTAACCTTACTATCACATCAAAACTTTTACAACAAAGTTACAGATATAATAAATTGTTAAATACATTTAAAAAGTTTCATAGAAAATATGAGGATCATATATCACTAGCAAACAGTTTATTACTGATGGCTTTTCTCATCTTTGATTTAATGGAAATGTTGATAAAAATACAAGAATGTGATTACAAATCCAAAACATCTTGGATGTAACTTACATTCTTAAATTAATCGTGAACGATGGTAACATAAAATTTGTGCAATTAATTTGGTCTCATCTCTGTGGCAAAGCAGTGTTGATTCTTTAACGATACGATATATTTCAAACTGATAAAGCAATTGGAAAATAGGTTTGTTTTTTTAATTTTTTTCTCCTCGAAAGGAAAAGATTCACACTTTAGCCTTAAAGAAAGTCAGGCTGGGTAAAAAAAGTTGTAGCTCATTGAGACTTTGGTGAATTATTACTCCCCTCACTTTAGGTGTCCATTCTGTCCAACAAAATGTTTGTTTTTGATTAAAATACACTGTTTCATAGGTAATATATTTTGCACCATTTTTTATTCTTTTGCATATTTTAAGGTGTTATTTTATCTATGTTTTCTTTGTTTCCATGTACGAGAGCTACACAAATATACGTATACTGTCTATTTGATTTTATTAGTGTAAATCGAAAAAAAAAATTAACATCTTATACCCGCATACCTTTTAGAAAGTATTCTTGAATATATAAAAAAACTTTCGAAATGTGCTAATATTTTGCACGCAATTATCTTTAAAGGCACAAATTGGGCCTAGCTTTTTATTAAGGTTGGATTGTATTATAGAAGTTACGACAGGGTCTTCAGGTTTCGTCATGTTATCCCTGAGAATCCATGATAAAAATGCATTTCAAAAACCTTTCCCCCATTAAGTCACGTTCAAGGATTATAACGTTACTTTATTGGTTTGAAATTTAATACATTTTAGCTCGAAATGCTTTTTCTTTAAACAATTTCTGTACCCACAAGTTCCAAAATTTCACAACCTTTTATCTAAATCTGGTGTGGAAAATTTCAGATTTAATAAAACTTGACAAGTATTTTCAGGAAATCTGCATTTTTGGAATTTCCAATCTTCTGATCCTTAGAATTATATTGGTGTAAATTTTCATTAAAAACTTTTGTGACAGGTCGTGTAAAATTTTATACATAGTTTCAAGGACTTTGTTGGCAAGATATATATATATATATATTTTTTTTCTTTAGAGAAACAAATCAATTTAAAATAATATCTAGTTATGTAAAACGTTTTACAAAAGTTTCCTGGTACTCTGACATTTGAAAATACCATGCCTATTTTGTTTTTCATATTAACATTTACATTACAAGTACTATAATGGCCATTCTGTAGTATATTGCAAATTGTAGCTTCCCAGTTAGCTCTGACATTTTCAGTATAATCAGCGAAAAATATAAATAGTTAACAAATATGTTAAGTAGGTTTTCAAACATTGTTGTTACTAATTGTTTATCTTTACCATTTTAACAGCTTTTATAAGTGCTGTTCATATATCTCACTAACTATAATACTACTTTTCCCCTGAGGTCCAAAATTTACCTTTTACATTTGGATGAGGAGATTGTTAAAAAAAAGATCTTTTTAATTATTTAGAATAATTACCCACATGAGCTATTGTTTGAAGTCCTGCAGCTTCTGATATATTCTCTTTTTATCGTTGTTTTATTAATTCATGGTTTGAAGGTCGATTTGAAAATAAAGTTCAAAGTTCAAAGTTCAAAGTTCTTTATTAACCAATCAAGGGCCCTCAATGGGACATATGACAATACAAACATACATGATTAAATAATAACAAATCATACACAAAAACAAAAATATCATTAAACATACTGATCATATATTATAAATAATGATGTTTTATATATATTCATTTTATTTCAATGTCATGCCAGGGCGCACCGAGACCATGTACACGGTATGACTATTGTAAAATTATTAAATTATTAAATTTATTAAAATATAATTAATATTAAAATTATTAAATATGTAACAGCTTTCAATTCCACCATTCCAGGCTCTATTCATTAAATCTATGAATCCCGAAATTATATATGATGAAAACTCACACAAACTCCATTAAAACCTTTTGAATTATTTTAATAAAATATGATCACAAAAAGTCATTCTAATATGTGTGTCATGTTCATATCTAATTTTAGATTTTATTTTTAAATGGAATTGCGTTGAAACAATATGTGATGCTTTGCACGTATTCCAAGAGGATTCTTCTCATCTGCTTCAAAAGGCAGAATCCAAAAAAAAAAAGTCAGGATAATTTTCTCATGATTACAACAACTTTATTTTGAAAAAGGAAGCCAAATCAAGTACCAAGGACATCTATCCAGTACAATACACGGAATGAAGAGTCTGTTTTTGAAGGTTTAACTTTTTATAAAAACATTAAATTTCAACAAAATGTCAATGAGGTAATATTCATGTGAGACAAGTCTGACTACTAAGCTGGTGAAAACCCTCAAAGACGTGGTGCAGTCAACGGCATGAAACTAGTGATTTCAAAAAACGAAAATTTAACGGAAAATTTTGTTATTATGTATTTCAAATGTTTGAGTAACCTCTCATCGGCAGCATTGTAAGATAAATTGTTGGTCTTCCATCGAAGGCGCGTTTCGCCTTAACTACTGTTGTTGGGAACACAAATTTCTAAGTAGTTGAACAGGAAATAGATGTTATACAGATCTCAATTCGATCAGCGTTCTTATTGAACCCCATACTGAAGTCACATGGAAAATATCAAGTAGCTATGGTTTGCCATTGTGAAGAAAAGTGTAACGAAAATTTTTACCATTGAAAGTTTTAGTTGAACATTTTTCAAGTGACGGTACTTATCTATAAACATAAAGTAGATGCCCGACAGCCCTGAATTCAATAAGCACGATGTGGAACCCCATGCTAAATCAAAATATAAAATTTCAAGCTCCGAATAGAGGGACGGACAGTGAGAACGACGACGACGTCCAAAAAAGTTATTTCCATTCACTACGTGTGTAGGCGACACAAATATAATATGAAAAACAATTTTCCTAAATCGACTTCTTACACACTAGATGGGGTCTGGGGATAATACAGAATTTTTTGTTGTTGCTGTTGAACGAAGTACTCAATCAAGTACCAAGGACACCCTTACAAGTACAGTACTCAGAATGAAGCCTCCGTTTTTAAGGGATGTGAATGTTTATAAAGCACAATAAATTTCTATTCACACAAGGCAACATTTTCGTGTCATGCAAGTCTGACTACTGGGCTGGCAAATAGCCTTGGGGAGCACTAGTTCAGCAGAAAGTGGCATTGAATAACTGTTTTGAAAATACAAAATAAATTAGTTGAGATAATCAACGATAAAAATTGTTTTGCTGTACAGGTGTTTCAAGGGGTGACTTCTCATCAGCAGCGTTAGAATGAAATGTATGTAAAGCCGTCATCCATAAGTAGACTGAAAGAAGAACTCGTTGCAAAAAATATCGAAACAGAAAAAAAAAATATAATGCCAAGGACATCTCAGAGTGCAATGCCCGGAATAGAGCCTTTTTGTTTTAAGAGACATACAGAAATAACCCAAGCTGCATAAAAACAGTAAATTTAGTTATGCTGTACACGTGTTTCAAGGAGTAACCTCTCATCAGCAGCATTAAAATCAAATAATACGGAAAGCCTTAAGCCACAAGTTAAAAGTAGTCCAAAAAAGAAGTACTCATTTCCAAAAATATCAAAAAAGGAAGTCGAATCTAGTACCAATGACATCTATCGAGTGCCATACAAGGAACGACGCCTTAGTAATTTGAAGTGGTTAGAATTTTGATAAAAACATTAAATTTCTATAACAAGAAGGTAAAATTTTCATGTCAGATAAGTCTGACTATTGGGCTAGTGAAAACGCTCGAGGACCTCTGCTCCACCAGCAGTTGCATCGATCCAATGGTTCGAAATACAAAAAATAACCTAAATTTCATAAAACAGTAAATTTCGTTAGAGGTTTTAATTTGTATAAAAAGAATGTGTTTCTATACGACGCAAACAAGCCTGATAATTGGCCTGGCGAATTCCCTTTGGGACCTTCAGTCAGCTGCAAAGTAGCATCGGTCTATGCTGTGGTTTCTAAATACAAAAATGCTTAAGTTGCACAATCAGCTGTACGAATTTTATCGTGTTTCAAGCAGTATCAACTCGTCAGCAATGTAACAAGATCATAGCATTTAAAGCCATAATCTAAAAATAGTCCAAAAGAAATACTCATCACCAAAATTATTGAAAAATTAGTAGAAAAATCCAAAGTAATCCATCGAGTGCAATACACGGACGCAAATTAAGTAAGTAAAAAGGGTTTTAATTTTGATACAAAAAGTAAATTTCTATAAAACGCAAAGTAACTGGGATGCCGTATACCTTTGGAAGCCTCAGATCCACCAGACAGTATCCATTAGGCAATGATTCAAAAATACAAAATATCCAACTTTCATAATAATAATAGCCATTGTTCAAACGAGGAATACATGATTAAGTTTATGAAAAAATGAAACATGAAATGTAAGGTTACAGCCTTGCGACGGCAAAATTTTGAAATAAAACATTAGGAAATATCACTTTCGTACATTGAACGCCTGTGAACGAGATCTTGAAAAGATAATGAAAAGAAAACCTGCAACGAAAAGATTATTGAGCCTTTACGTTTTAAAATGTTTAATAAAAGTCTCCCGTCTTCTGGTGTTCTTGTTTTTCCACGTCTCTGGACTTTGATTTATGTAATCTTGTTATTTGTTCCCTCGGTATTCTACTGCCGTTGCTTTCCATTCCTATGTAGTAGAAGAGCAAATGCTAGAATTGGACACTGAGAAATTTCTGATGTAGCAATTTGTATTTACATCAGATTTGATGGATGTAACATTGTTCGGCATCTAGCAACGAAGTCTTGAACGTACTTCGAGGTATAAGCAAAGCACATTTTATGGTCTTCCAAACCTTAAAATTTTTTCTGCACTGAAGAAACATAATTTGTCGAAATGCTCATATGCAGAATTTAAATTCACAGTAACTTCGGTATTTATTCATTTTTTTCACTTGGTCGATGCCACTGCTGTTGGTATGTTAGTCCCCGAGGGTATTCATCAGCCCAGTAGTCAGTACATTGGTGCTGACCCGAAAGCCGATTCTAATTTGAACCTAACAATATTTAACTTT
>MJUU01000424.1:17785-32535 GCA_002080025.1 Modiolus philippinarum | reverse complement strand
AAACAAAAAAAAAAAAAAAAAAAACGCCGTACAGGTATATAGGTAGCATTACATCAAATTTCTAGATCCGGTTTTTCAAAAAAGTATCTTAGGGCATGTGGGTTATCTTTGTATGTACAGAATTATAGATTCTTTACAGTACGACACATCCATAACTAGCTGCTGGTTGCTTGTTCTGAAACCTATTTCATTACAGTGATAAGTTACTCAGAAAATTGAAATTGATTCAGGATTAAATCAAAAGCTTGAAAAAAAATTATGTTCAGTTAAAAAGCTAACTTCTTTTCAACAAAATAGTGCTTTTGTATTCAGTCACTAAGATATCTGCCTGGAATTCCTATATCCATAAATAGCATTAACACAAATCAACCCTAGATAAATGTATATTCTTGGTGAAGGCAAAAGATACTGGACGGAAAGCTATTGGCAAAACAGCGGCAATAGAAGAAACAAAACACAAGATTACCTAAATCAATGTCCAGGGACAAGGCAAAACCGAGAACACCAGAGGACAGAAGATTACAAATACAATACTAAATTCTATAGCACTTACACTGTGGGTCGTTGAAAAAGAGTGACAGTAGGTACTCCAGTATGGTAAGCTTGCCCTGTCTAGCATATAGCACCCGTCACACAGTCAGTGAGACATATATGGTAATGAAGGATCTGTTTTGTAGCTGATCGGTTAATGCGATTTTTTAATCCCTAGACAAAACCAAATTAAATCCATGGTACGTGTTATTTATCTATCCCTTAAACAATACCAAGGTAAATGTTGTTTGGAAAGCTTCTGTAAATCTCTTTAGTACTCAGACAAATTACAAGGACAAATCCTTACCACGATCATGACTAACAACACAAAACTAAAGTAAATAATAATGATAATAATAAAAAAAAACACAAAAAAGTAAAGCACTGAGTGTGTATACCAAAATTAAATAGGTGGTGTTATCAGCTTTTTCGGAACGGTAAACATTGTTTTTCTTTATTTTGGAGTCACCATGAGGCCTTCAACAATGAGCTTTGCTCTTAGCTCATAACAAGTTCAAGACAGTCCTTATCACCAGTTTGAGCGAAATTCATTCATTGATAGATGTCGATCAACTCTACATTCATATATCTTTGGTTTTTATTCGTATGTTTACTATACTATAGGGAAACGGGACAGATAAAGGGGAGGTTTGGGTACCCATAAACCGGTTTAACCCTACCGCTGGCTTTTGCTAGTGCCGGTACCAAGTCCGCCTGTCCCGAGTTCCTATAGTTGTTTACGTTTGTCTTTTGTCTTATTTGTGTTTTTCCTGTGTATTATTTCCCTAGCAGATTATGGCATGTAATTATAATTTTCAAACATTGTAGGTGTTTCCTGTTGTTCCTTTTATTTCATTGATGACGACCCCGCATCCATGATAAAGTGGATACATGGGCGTCTTGGACTTACTATGAGATAGGAGTGTTTGCTCATTGTCGGAGGCCTCATGGCCACTTCAATATATAAAACGTTTTTCCATTTGCTTAATCTTACCATGCATTTTTGGGAATGTGTCCCATGTACATTTACTCCATATTCCTTTATTTGTTCGTTGTTAACATAAGACAAAAGCAATATATAAACTAGCACAGGGTACTAATTGAGTCGATTGCAAGAAAACTTGGCATTATAAAATAATGAGATTTAGGAACAATAAACAGGTGGTCAGGATAGCATTTGGAATTAATAAAATGCCAAAGTTTGAAAGAATGATAGTAAATCCATGTGAGAAATTCTCTCAAGAACAAGTTCACCATAACTCGATTATACAGAAAGCATACATCTGTCGCACGGAGAGTCCTTATACGGACTTCCTGCTGCAGGAGAGACAATCTCCAGTCTTAAATATATATAAAAAAAATGAAAGGATATTGAGTAAATAAACACGACACAAAGTCTCTACATATACTGTGAAAGTACTATCGTTTCTGGGGTTCCACAATTCGTGGTTTGTGCATTTGTCGTTTGAGTTTCAATGCATAGAATTTGAACCTATGAATTTAAGTACCCACAAAATAGTGATATTTATGAAAACTATGAAAATTGATGTCCATGAATAAAAGTACTCCCAGAGTACATGGTAGAAGTTTTCAATGCAACAACGCTTTTACTGTTGTTCTGAATATATCACTAGCTGCCGTAGGAGTGTCTTGCTTTTTTCACAGTCACTGAATGAACTACAAGCTCTTTAGTAAAGAGTAAATTGCGAAATATACACTACATACTCTGGGGAAGCAGGTATTTTGCTACCCAGAAAGGTAGGGAAAGTTCACAATTGAGAAGTCAAGAGCATCACATTTTTCATACAGTCTAAATTTCAGACGTCCATGTTCATCAATATATGACAAAATTCAGGTATAAAGCATAGTTGGCTGTATCGGTTGTCTATTAAATTTCAGGCTCGCTGATGTAAATATTCTTTACATATTGCATAACTAAGAGAAATTACATCGTCTATTTATCTGAAGCTGAAATTAAAATTTTGAATCAGTTATTTTTGTTCCTGATGCATAAGCCCTTGTATAAACTCTGCTGTGTACGATAAAGGGAAAGGGCAGCTAAAAGTTGCGCACAATTCGTTCCCATTGGAATCCCTATTACTCGTTGGAAAACGCGGCTTCCACACTCAACGAAAATGTCGTCGATCAAAAACTCAAGCAACTATTAGGTCATCTTCTCTGTATTTCCTGTATGACTAGGTAAGGTTCTGAACATAGCTTTTTTTACCCATGACATGAAGACAGCGCTCAAGTGGTATCCCGATATTGTGTAGCAATAGGAAATAACGCATTAATAACATATGAGCAACCGATGTACGAATTCGAATGTAATTTTCTTGATATAATAAGACACAATTCATTAAGAATATTTCAGTGTTCCACACAAGTCTAGGTTTTTTTTTTTTTTTTTCTTTTTTTAGTATAATGCTTTCTAAGTGAACAAGTTCAGTTTATGAATTTTAAATATCATTAAAAGAAGCACGTATAGTTTTTTTTCAAAACATTTTAAATTAATTATGTGCCTGAATTCTTAGAGACTTACAGATCATCGTTGACTTAGATAGTACAGACAAACAGCATTGTTGCCAACTTTTGAAAAAATGTAATACAGGAGTGTGGTTCTGTTCTGTTGATTATGAGCCTTGCACTTAAATGATTTTGGTTAAATATAAGTTTTCGGTACTTCTTTCTAAATCGGTCCCGATATTAAGCTAATATTTCCTTTTAGAGACTACTACTATGAGTTAAAGATCAAGTTAGAGCCTCGTTCAATAATGTAGACGGATTAACGGGCGTTGGGCTATTTTTTTGTTGTAACTAAGAATTGTTCTACTGGAAGGGGAAGATCCACACTTGTTATTTTCATTGGCGTCCACTAACTTTAAATTCAATCATAATGTTAAGGGTGTTTGTCAGTATTATATACACTTTAATTAATTGTATTGTAAGTGGTTGTACCATTATACAATTAATTATTGGCAGAAAATAATGGACTACAAGACCTGGACTCGAGGTGACCTGACCTGACCGAGGCCAGAGACCAGGTCGAGGAGTCCATTAATTTCTGCATAATAAGCACTAAAACAGTAATCAATTCTTTTATTATACAGAATAATATGCATGCTTTTTTTATATGTTGAGCAAATAAATCACATTCATAAGTTGATTAACAACTTTTTTTCAATAACAGAACAACTTTTTTCAATAACAGAACAACGTTTTTCAATAACAAAAATAAAAATCAACAATAGCTGATGAAATTTCATATTTCATGTTCCTGATTAATTGTGATAGTGAAAATGTACCTCACGTACATTATGGAAATAGGGTCCAGTCATACCATTTCGAATGTTTCTGAAATATGCTTGAGTATTGACAAGATTGCACATATTATTTTCCTTATTTTGATCATTATTGGACATGTTACATGTATTAATATCAGCTGCCTGATCTAAAATATCAGAAAGTAACTTATTTTCACTGACTTCATCCATCTCGATAATTTGAGTTGCATCAAAGACAAAATTTTCAAGAGGCACAACAGTACTCTCCGCTTCAATACCTGCCGGCTGATTATTAATCTGACCAACTATCTCATTCGAATCATTGAGATTTTCGTTTTTCGGTCGAATTGTGCAGAGACTTCTGCAATACTTTACACATCTCATGTTTCTTATTTTCGCTGACATTTCTAGAATAGCTTTTGATCGAAGTTTCTGATTTATGTCCACTGACATTCATAAACACCATTATCATCCAGTGCAGTGATGCACATTGCTCGTATGCAATGGTTAGTGTAAACCTGTGATAACTCAGCTTTTGCAGATATTACTTTCATAAAGTTCCCAAACGTGTTGTGACCGATGGATGCATTTTTGTACCAAACCATATCAGTTCCTGTAACATTCTCTCTCGGTCTTTGCCAAAAACTATCATTATTCGGGTTCAATTTAGACAGGTACTTTTCCAACGCTAACACAGGACATTTGGCATCTCCTGAAAGTAGATAAAAAAATATAAAAATAAAAAATAATCATTATTATCAGTCTGCACTAACATTTGACACAACTGGCAAATTGTAGAACAAATATAGAAAAGATTATGGAAAATATCTATACAAAAATTTACATTTCAACTTGTTTTTATTAGTTACTATCATGACTGATATTAAGTCATTCATTTAGGGGGAACCGGTATTGGCATATTTTCAGCTAAAGATTTCAGATTTTTTAAATCTAGAATAAGGGATTTTGTGGATAAAAATGCAATCGATATCAGGTTTTAGAAAAAATATAGTCAACATTCCGGGATGATACCGCCTTCGATCACACCTCATTCATTTTTAGCCTTGTGTGTTTGGTTTTTGTTGTTTTCTTAGTTTTGCTGTGATGCATGTTTCATCTTGCATTTTGAGGGTTTTCCCTTTCTTGTATTCGTCCTTGGATTTAAGAATTTCGAGATTGTATGAATAAATAGAAAGATATGGAGTGAATGTACATGACACAAGATGGCAGTAAAAACGGGGGAAACCATTTTAACAATGGAACAACGCTTTTATTGTTGTTCTTCATCTTGAAGTCACTATGACTATGAGCTTTTAAACAATGAGCAAGCACTTGTATGAGTTTATTTGTTTTCACCTTTTTGGACAAATCAAACCTGGAATTTCATAAATTCTTGCTGAATCTACATCTTCATCGTTCAGATCAGCACCTCTGTGGTTTTTAGTTTGATAACTAGCACAATTTTGATAATATCTGTGTCTCTGACCATCTGTTTTCACTTTGAAATTGTTTTCTTCATCTTGCGCAAGTTTTCTTTATCTCTGCGGCATGTATAAAACATAATATCAATAAAAACTTTGAACTGTAGACCTTGTGGATTATTAACACTGAGAGTGTTACTAGATGTCAATTTTTTCAGATCAGCATCTGTAATAATGTCTTTGTGCTGAACATTTGATCTTCCTGTCTGTTTTAATAGGGTCACAACTGATTTAAACATCTCTCCCGCAAGCTTAAAACAACGGCAGTAGAATACCGAAGGAACAAGGGAAGCGATGCCTACAAAAATCGAAGTCCAAAGACATGGCAAAAACGGTAACAGATAAAACAAAGACAAAACTAGGCTAACCAACGTGAGACAGCNGCTTTATGAATCACCATCTTTCTTGCGACTTTCAGCATAAAAGTTAATCAAAAATTCACACAGTTCACCCTTTGGTTTCTGTTGAAGGTCTTCAATGTCGATATCCTTAGCAACACAGTAATCATGTAGTATTCTTTTGGCTGCCACGATTACATTTTTTGTGTTTGAACTATCTCGATTCTCCAGAAGTTGTTGTAAATCATCGGTGGTCAGGGACGCAAACCTGTGCGTCGACATTGTTTTACTTTGTGAGCAGACAATCGTGACGTACACTACTGTAACGACAAATTATTTTCCTCCATCAAGAGGAGCACCTTCACAGACCGTAAATGTACTAATAAAATGACTTTTTTTACAATTTCTTTCTGAATATATACGATTACTGTAATCGATATAAATAAAAAATACTCTGAAGTGGAAAATAGGCGGCCATCTTCTCAGTTTTCTCATCTTCATTTTTTTCTCAGTGGTTAATATTTCCAGGTCATATATATGTCACATGACATATGTTTGACTTGTTGGGGAGCTGGTCGGTCATACAGTGGAAAATAAACTCAAATCACATGGTATTGAATAACCAATTAAAATCTACTATAGGATAATGAATATTCGTGAGGTATAATAATATGAAATTGATCATCAGTTGCTCCGTCAACAAAGCTTAACAAACTTTGTCCTCTTGCAGGACTAGAAGTCAGGTCATAATACTCAAGCCTTGTGACAAGTCTTACATTCCATTCAGTATAAAAAATAACTTTAGTATTTCTGAAAAGAGGGATAGCCTTCAAGGGTTAAATAAAAGGCTTTGATTGAAGATTCTTCGCAACATCCAATTTATTTTATTAAAAAAGTTTTTGGCTTATAGATTTCCGCGTTATTACCTTGAATTTTTCGAATGTTTGGGATTTTGTCTTGAAGATTCGCTGTGAATGGCTAGCTTTGATATTTTCTGCAATCTACGCTGTCTATTCCTCCTCCCCCAAATGATATTAATTTTGGAAATTTTTTTCCAAACTTTCACTGAATAATTATCATTTGCAAGATTAAGAATAACTTATCACGTTCCTCTTTCAAGGAGAAATACCCATTCAGCAACATCTTATTGTTTCATAGCAAATCTACGAAATACATACAATACCATCTAAAAATGCTCAAGTACAAATAAACTACTACACAAAAGGTGGGAACTCTCATAAAATGAAAAAAATGAAATCCGAAAGTGTAGACATGCTATCTTCCATACGGTCAGCTTCTTGTCTTGTACAGGTATGATCCTCCGTCTTCCGGAGCACTCCAATTAAGGATAAAAAGGTTTTTGCCCTAACCTAGCCCTCACCGTTACACATACTTAAAAAATATGCTCAATGAATAAAAGTTACTCAAAATAGTGCGATTAGTGGATTATAGAATGAACGTTAGTGGCTTAAGAAAACGTATTTACAGTCACAATATTAAAACAATGTCCGTTTTATGTAAAAGTTAATGTTAGCGTATCCATTCTGTTGAATCAATAAAAACATATGTACATAAACTCTATTTCTTGGTTCTTTGTATAGTCACGCAATCGTTATAAAAATTGCAAAATGTCATTATAAGGTAAAATTCTTAAGAATAGAACAATTTTCCGTGTAAAATATAAAATGTCTTTACAAGATAAAATCACATGACTTAAAATGTTCTAAAATTTCTTCAAGGCCGATTGCTGGGCACACCAAAAAGTTAATGTATTGACTGCTGATATAATAGTCACGGCATTTAATGTTTTTCTTTCACACAATGTTCTCCATCAATTCAACTCGCTCTCGATGAAGTGCAAAGCAGTACCACTGTTTTATTCGCCCTATTTTGGCTAGATCATCAGCTGAGTATGGAAACAGTTGTAACATTTTCCTTGAAGTACAGTCTAAAAGCATCTGCATAAGAAAGCTATTTTTGCAGAAGTTGTGTACCCCCACCCCTAACCTCTTCTATAGCTTTACCTAGAAGTTCCATATGTATTCCTTTAATAGCTCCTTCTGCTTGACAATGTAGTAGGAAATGTTCTCTGTCTTCTACTCTATATCCACATAATTTGCAGTTGGGTAGTACCAATTTTCGGCTAAATTTAGACTGATGATATTGTAACATATAGGTGTCCGTGATTCTCTGCCTTTTGAATATCAAATTTTCTGATTTTTTACACTGCGTAGGTTATTGTTCGGCTTTTCAATTGGGTTTTCTTGAATGTCTAGATAGTTAAGCGTTGATTTTGAATGAGCTTCTTCTGTCCAAACTTTTCCAAGAATTGGTTTGTAGCTTTTTTTGTCAGATTTTACCATTTGATCTTTGTAGGAAGATGTTCAAGTAATTCTGCCGGTGATGGTAAAGTAAATCTTTTGAGTATTTTTGGAATTTTATTGATGAAAAAATTGTCGTCTTCTGTTGAATTTTCCAGCTCCAATAGTAGTATTTCTTTTTCGATGGATGAGTCTAGCCTGGTCATAGTTGTAAACAATATCGGCGCATTTTTTTCTCCAGTACTACCTCTATTGGTTCAGCCCAATGAGGATATAGATGGCAATTGAAGCTGTTCTTTCTGAAAAGCATAGGACTTGTCTATAAATTGGTCTTTGCAGTTGCTCCAATTTTTCAAAAAATCTAATGACGAAAATGTTTGGATTTCTAGCCCATATAGGTATCTTGGGACAACATATGTAGACCAGATTTTTTGGAGAACAAACGGAGACATTCCTGTTCTTGCATGCAATAGTGGCCCTTGTAGGGCATATATTGTTCGTCTACAAATTACTAATTTTTCTTCTGTATTAATTCTATCTCCGGGGTGACGCTCCTTTCACTGTGCAGCACATCCAGGACAGCAAAGGAGTACCATAGAACAGTGTTCTGGAACAGTTCTGTCTGTTCTCGGGACACAGGTGGTGCAAGCCAAATTCAAGATGGAGTCCTATTGAAGTGTGAAAGGATAAACAAAAAGCATTTTGTGAAATATATCTTTCGGTATTGATATTTCAAGCGGAATTCGTGAACAATTAAAAGATGTTTTTTTTTCTTTACATAATTTCCTATATTTTAGGTCATTTACGATAGATTCGATCAAGATAACAATGTATCTGGTATTTTTTTCCTCGTAGAGGGGAGGGGGCGTATAAAAAACATCCCTGCCGCTAAAATAGTATGATGTAGTTTTGTTTAAAGATTAATTCATCGGGTTTGCCTGTAGATTTACGCCGAGTCAGATATCAGTTCACATCGTACTTGGAGATCTAGATGATCTGAAACGCATGCCTGACCGTGATAGTTTACACTGGATACGTGTCCTAACAACGGTTTCGGCGGGAAGTTTGAGTGGATGAATCCAAGTTATAAGGGATGCTTTAAGGGAATACTAAGGGGCAAAGTAACGGAAATCAAAAGGGAAACGTAAGGTTTGTTCCCCATTAGGATTAGTCTAAGTTGGGCGCTCTAGTATAAAAAGAGTTCAGTTTCAAATAGAAGGAACCATTGACAAGACCTTTGTCAGTAGTAAAAAGTGATTTGATAAGCAACATTGTGCACGTAACAAAGTAATAGCAAAGCACAAGGACAACTTGTACCAGTCAAAACAGAGTGTCCAGGACAAGGTGTACCTAAGTACAAAGCGTCACTGGACAGGTTTTACTGCGAACCAAAAACGTCAGTAGAGAATATCCTGTACCGAGGACAAACTGTACCAGGCCAAACATTCCTAGGAACAAGTTGTACCGACTAGGATACTGTTATATTGTTGTAAATATATATTGTGTAAATAATGACCCTAGATAATTTTTATTAGCAAGGAGCCCCTATACATAACTTAGTTCGTTGTTTGATTGATTAATTGACCATTTAAATGTTTTAATTACCGACAAGTAGTCGCTGTATATATTCTTATTGTTGATATATTATTTTATAAACGAACAACTTGAATCTAGGTACAACCTGGTACGAACCGCTGAAGGAAGATAACCCGTGCGCCTACCACGCTACAACAGGTCTGTTTTGCAATTTTAATGGGTACAGGAATATTGGGATATCTTGTATGTCAGTGGGTTGTAAATTAAATGAAAATGGCCAGACCTCCTACTTATTGCAGTGGTTAATTACTGTATGAATGGGTTTAAATTTTGTTCAGGGCACAACACATGTAAATGAGGCGGGGGGGGGGTTGCAAAATGCCAGGGATAGGTCTGTACACACCTGCGGTACTCTGTGATTTTCTTTATTGGTATAATAGAATGTAAGCGTGGATTCATTCCAATATCTTTATACGATGATTTTTATTTCTACTCACAAGGAGTAAATAAAGCTATAAAGCAACGGCAGTAGAATACCGAAGGAACAAAGGAGTGAAATTTGAAAAATCGAATTCCAAAGACATGGCAAAAGCGAGAACACAGAAAACAATGACGTTAGACAGATACAAAGCACACAAATAGAAATCACAACATTCAAAACAAAGGCACTCACAGTGTGAACTCCAGTGAAACTGAGAGTGACATCAGGTGCTCCGGAAGAGTAAGCATGTCCTGCTCTGTTAACAGCACCTGTCACACGGTCAATGAGGCATATATGTTTTTGAAAGTTCTGTTAGGTAGCTGATTGGTTAGTGTCATATAATTGCGGTTTATCAAGTAGAGTATAATTTCCACTGATATTTTGATTGCGGATTACATATTGAAGGTTAGTGTTTCTGGCGAAATAAAGACCCCATCCGTTACAACAGAGACAAACACTAAATATGTAAACATTAATAAAAATAATAATTTAATAAAAAAAAGACACTGAAACAAAAACAAAAATCGAGAAAATGTTCCTTCCCACATACACAGAGCCCATTTAAACCTTGATGTTAGTATTCCATTTTCAAAAAATAATCAAAATAGAAAATCTGTTGGTTGGTAAATTGCATACCTTTAAATATTCATCAGTCAACTTACTAATTTTAAATAAGCATGTGACAGTAAGGCGATCATTAACAGAAAATACTTATAAAATTAAGTGTGTTCTTTAGAAAAAAACAACTACAAAAAAGAAATAATAAGCAGAAAAATAACAACCCCTCCCGCCAAAACAAATATATATATATACAAAAATAATTTGACTTATCGACACATAACTGTATGTCTTTGGCGTTTCTTATTTCTTTTTTTTTCAATATACATCTCCCTCCAAAAAAAAGGAAAAAAAGAATGAATACTAATTTGGCTTGCCCATAGATTTGTGAGGCTTTTTAGGGTATATTGGGATACGGGATATTTGCCACTTTTGTTAATGGGATATGGGATATTTGAGACAAAAAGTACTAGGATATGGGATATTTTGACTATGGAAAACGGGATATTTCGATAAATAATGGGATATCTTAGATATTCAAAGGGACATTTTCGTCCAGACTTACTGGGATACGGGGTATTGGGACGCCTCCCCCTAAACAAGCCTCTTTTGTAAAGGTAGAAAATTTTGGCTTGTCACAGAAATATAGTGTATGTCATTGGATTTGTATTTTCTCTCTCTCTCTCTCTCTCTCAATATGCAAATTTGGACTGGAACAAAAATAAACCAACGCCCATTGAGTGTATATATGTAAGGGTGTGTAGTATGTATAAAAGAAATTTAAAAAAAACGACTCACTATAAAGTTAGATGACTGAGCACATGCTGATACATGTACCACTGCATGGAGGGAAATTTCATACCATCAAAGTGTCAGCTAGTTTTACGGTATTATGGATCCCGATGTTTTATGCTAGAAATACTTCCGTTGGTCCGTTATTTTTACGGTAAATTCTAAAGATCAGATGGCCAGAAAAAAATCACAAATATCGATCTATGGGAGAGGACCAAACAGCAGCCCAAAGAAGTAGAACTAACAAAGCGGAAATGGAGGTGGATTGGACACACTCTTAGAAAACCACGCAATTCAATCACAAGGCAAGCACTTAAGGAAACCTCAAGGAAAAGGGAAAGTTGGAAGACCAAGAAACACCTGGCGGAGAAACTTAGAAGCCGAAACGGATGCTGAGGTGTACAGACGGAACGACTTGGTTAGAATGGCCAAGAACCGACCCCGTTGGAGAAGTGTTATTACTGTCCTATGTGTCTCCATGGCACAAAAGGCTTAAGTCAGTCAAGTCCGTTATTTTTGCATTTCTATGATTGTAACAAAAGTGAACATATTTCTTCGTAACAAGGAAAAGACCATGATTAACAATGGAAAATAAATTTAGACGAAAAGATTTATCAGTATTCAGTGGCGGATTTAGGGGGGGGCGTTTGCCCCCCCCCCCCATAGTTCGGAAAATATTTAAAATTCCTAGGGGTTTTTAAAAAAAAATATTTGTTGGTGAAATTTACATGGTGATATAATATGCCCGTAGTGTTCTTTTTCATACTTTTTATATTTCGCAACAATGATAAGCAAACGAATATCGAAACAAAACGGAAAATCGAAAATCCAAAAAGTAATAAATTCATAAGGTGTTTATACTAGTATATACTTCGATTCATGTAGGCATAACAGCCCCATTTACATGCACAAAATATACCCAAGTGAAAATTTACAAACGATGGTATGGCCACATTTGCAAATCGTTTACAAGAGTCTTTGTTATACCCCCCGCTTTAGCGGACGATATATAGTGATCATGTTGTCGGTTCGTCCGTCCGTCTGTCTGTTTATTATCCCGTCCGTAATAGGGGTAGATACTTTGTGGCGACAACTCCTGCTAGTCCACTAGGTGAAATTCAATGAAACTTTCAGAGAATGTTCAGTAGATATTGCCATTGTGCACCAGCTATTTAAAAAAATTGATATGACTTGATCTTTTTTTTTTTTGGTTATTTTTTTACTTCTCGTCTGGGACTAATATAACAGGGATTTGAAACATTAACATTTCTTACAATTTCGGTGTCGCGGCAGATTTACCTGTAAATCGGCGTATTTTTTTGGCATTTCTCTGTTGAAACATAGGACATTTTAGTACACTTTACAGCTACATTTTCTACCGATTTTAATACAAAACACATCATTTAATAAAAAAAAAATGGTACAAATCATAGTATAATTTTTGTAAAATGAATTTATTCCAAAGTACACAAATTTTGCTCTAAAACTTGGATGATTTGGCTTTTTTAGAAATATTCCGCGAAATTTTACACTTCATGACGTGTTTTAAGTACACTTTATATTTAATGCTACAAAATTTATATGATTGAAAAGATGAAACTTTGACGCAAATCATGATATATTTTCTTTAAATTTACTTGAAAATTTAGTTGTTAATACACAGAGAAAAGTTTAGTGTTTCAACTCCAAAATTTTTATCTAAAAATTGCATGCGCGTGGTTACATATTCAAAAGTTATCAGCACTGCAAAAACATCTTTCTTGCATAAATTATATATGGCTATAAAGCCAATACAAAAAGCTTCATCCTGGTACAATTTTGTAATATTAGGATGGAATTAAACATGTAAACTAGCGAGTTCGAGTTAGCCAATTTTCTTAATTTTCATTTTTCTGACGTTTGATAACTGTCATATGGTTTTTCGATAAATTTACGACCTCTTTACACAAGAAAACAACCCCTCGCGCATTTATTGCCCATTTTTAATAAGAATTTCATTGTTTTAAATGAAAATTTAATGTTGTAAATATGCGATAAATCAGCTATTCGGCAATTTTTTTTAGAATAATTTGATGTCGAGCAAATCAAAAGTTTTGGTCAAAAATCGTAAAAACCCCTCTACCTTTAGAAAGTACATGCGCAAAAAAATTCATAGACCAACGTATAAAATTTCGTCGTCAAGTCGGTATAAAAGCTCTTTCAGAACTCATGTTTAGTCTGGTTGAATGTATGTTACCCGGTCAAAAAATTACTTTAAAACTATTTTGAAGTAAAATATTTGTTTGTTTTTTTAATATAACAATGCCAAGCTATTTTAAAAAGTTCATTTTTAAAGAAAATCGGGCAAAGAATCCGCTCTACAGAGTTGTTTTTGCGTTGGAGCACAATCACGAAAACATATATTTAATGATTGTAAGTCTCTGATTGAAAACATGTTTGCAATTTCCAACGGTGATTACAGTCCATTTGAAGTGTATTCCTGTAGTTCTCTATAAAATGGAGGAGTATATTTTCCATTCCATTGGCCAGTCCAGAACAGTCTGTCTAGAACATGTACTGCACAGCGAAAGGTGCACGACCCAGATCTCCTTATGTTATCTTTTTCGCGTGTGTTGTTTTTTTTCATCTTGATGCGTTCATGATTTCTGTTGTTTTTTTTTTCGGATTCAGCAAGTCAATGCAGAGTACAGTCAAAAATGATAATGTCATAAACCTTTGAGAAGTAAATTCTAGGGGAAAATAGAAAGAAAAGAAGGGAAACCGGAAATGTGTCAAAGAGACAACAGTAATAACAACTCAAAGCCACCATAAGATCTTTAATGAACGGTGAGGAAACCCCACACCCAACGGAAGGTCAGAGTCGGCCCCTAAATAAAGAGTAATCAAGTTCAGCGAAATGTCTACTCTGGTTTGTTTCAATGACACGCCATTTTATTTGGGGTGGCGGCCATTGAATAAAACACAGACAAATGACAAAGTGAACATGAAACCAAACATTTAGAATTAATTGAAATAAGTGGACTACAATGACCATAATAACTGTCAAATTAATAATATATCGATAATTTTATTTCACAACACTTCAACACCAATCTTATCATAAGCATTGTAAAATACAACACTGGAGGTACATTATCATAGTTACTTCAACTCCCATGTAATATGAAATTTCATTTCTATGAGGGTTTAAATGCCTGCATTAGATAAATTATTAATTATCTTCGAGTTATTTCCCACATGAGCAATAACAGCTGTTATTCTATAATATATAAATACTAATGGCAAAGTTGCATTGACATTAAAATGAATAAAAAAGGATATTCACTCGATAGAAAGGATATTGACTCCATGAAAAGGATATTCACCGCAGGAAACGTCACGTGCGACATATTTTTAGAAAAAGGGAAATCCCGTATTTATATCGTCCA
>MJUU01000424.1:7559-17633 GCA_002080025.1 Modiolus philippinarum | reverse complement strand
ACTGTCAGAAATTTACAGATTCTAGCTAACACTGAGTTTTCGGCTTTTTTCCATTTTTCCATTGTTCGTCACTGGTGGGAGAATGTGAAGAAGGATTAATGTAACAAGCGAACGTTCTTTAAAGACTTTATTCAAAGAATAATTTATCCTAAATAATCGACGATTTCTGTCTTTTAAATGAATGCTTGTGTTCTTCCTTTCACTCCTTGCATCTGTGTAATGTGCGACGATTCTGCGCTATGTGTTGTCGACATCCGTCAGGAGATTTTTTCCCAAAATATTGTGTGAACGNAATGACGAACAATGGAAAAAAGCCGCAAACTCAGTGTTAGCTAGAATCTGTAAATTTCTGACAGTAAAGATAATAATAATGTTATATTTATTGTTTTACTTATCCTCAAAATATTTTTTGAAAAGTATATATTTCATTTATTTTATGCAAATGTTCAAAGCCTCTTTAATCGTTAATTCGACGACCATAGAAAATTTCTAGGTGTATAGTATAATACATAATAAAAAGAATTATTATGTATTTATCGGATAATAGAATAAAACAGTTACTGTCTTTAGTTTCGGTAAATGTGCAATGTTATTGACTTTTGGGAAAACAGATATTCACCTCGCCATGCGGCTCGATGAATATCTGTTTCCCCAAAAGTCAATAACACTGCACATTTACCTCAACAAAAGACAGTAAGTCTTTTTCATCGCAGTATATTTGATGAACGATTTAAAAATACATATTACATTTATTGGTAATGGTCACATTCAAGTACAGGACTTATCAAAAGTTGGAAGTTTAAAACAGTCGAAGAATAAGCATTAAAGTTTCAAGCAATAACAACCTGAAACGTCTTGTAAGAGAATTCACCAACACATCCCTGGCTTCGTACATTATATATTACCTCATTCAACAAAATTAGTATCTCTATCCTTGAAAATGTTATGCTGTTTTCCGAGGTCAATATGAGTTTCCATGAGCTATACTTATCTCGTGTCCTCCTCAATGTTGTTCCTCAAGGTATTGTAACGTTCTCTCATGATATTATACGTTTCCAAACTCCTACAAGATGTATGTATGTTGAGATCAGTACGCACTGCTGGGGCACATATAAGATGAGATTGTTTTCTCTCATATTAATGAACAAATTAAAGGATATGGAGTAAATATACATGGGACAAAATCCCTATAAAACGTGGTAAGTTAAGCAAATGGAACAACGCTTTTATTGTTGTTCTTCATCTTGAAATCTTCATAAGGCCTTCAACAAATTTAAATTGGACTGGCTTTTCGTTACTATCTATTTCACGTTAATTATTTGCCTTATTTTATCTTAAAGTTTGCTTTTGCACATTTCAAAAACATAGTCCAACTTTCTTTGAAAAATCAATTCTTATTATCTATCCATTGAACATGCGCATTATATACATTTTTTGTTGAAACATTCATCCAAAAGATTTTTAATTTCCGTGTATCGTTATATCTCTATCAGAATTCATTCGAATTCTTCAGCTTGAAGACATTATAATATATTTTGAAGTAATTTCCGATAAAACTACTGCTGTTTTAGAGGATATCTTACATGCATTCCATAATCTCCAAGAATGTTATCTAATTATGTCACTGTAATAGTAATCTAATATCTGTTTTCCATCATTATTTAAAATGATGTTTTATTTTCTTTTTTTTTTTTTTTTGAAGTCCGTTCATTTCTCCAATCACTCCTTTTAAATAAATATAAAGACATTAGCCTTAAATTACACACTGAATGCTGCTCAGGTAAAATGTGTTTGCTGTAAAACCTGTTAGTTATCACATTTACCTTCACCATGACACTAAACCTACCCCAAATACTTACCTGAACAAATCTTTGTAACTCGTAATTATAAGGTGAAGACATGTGTCTAAAATACCAGTCTAATACTAACCGTGAACCCTAACCCCAATACGTATACTCTCATCAAGCGCTAGATTTTTGATAGAAATTTGAAATTTTAACTTATTAAAAAAAAACTCTCTCAACAATAATTCATTCAATCCTTTGGATACAATTAATTATATGATAATTCAGAAATGAGTCACCGAAATGAGTCTGCAACTGTCGACTGCTCTACTGCTGACTCAGAGACTGCTGACACTTTGTTAACTTCTGATTCCTTATACTGCCAATTATAAAACTGTTATCAATATATTATGCAACATGTCTCATGTGATTTTCTACAGACGCAACCTTACTAGAAATCTTAGCGCTGATCCAGGTTTTGAACAGGATATAATCCAGCTGCTGGTGCTGGTTCCAAGTCTCACTGTCTCCCTAATTCCTATTACTCACGTCCGCTGACCCAATTTTCTATCGTTGTTTGCGTTTTAGTTTTGTTCTTCATTAATTCCTTTCTTGTGGATTTCCCGGGTATATGATAGCTTGTGATTGTAATATTTCAGTTATTGAAGGTGTTCCCTGCTGTCGATTGTCTGTAATAAAGCTCTTTTAAAATGAGCCTAAATTTGTAATAACAATCCATTTTAAATCAATTTTTACAAATGCGTTCTTGCTGAGAACATATTCATTAACTTAATGTAAGCATAACCTTCTTATTTGATTCCTCAATTTGCTGTACTTCTGAAAAGCAATCTTCGCTTCTCTGTGTCATCATGTTTACTTGTAGCCACAACATAAAGTTCCATTTTTTCGATGTCACTTTAAGTGTCTCAGTGGTATTATTCCACAATTCTTTTATAATACTTGTTCATTTAGGTTAGATATAAAAATTTAGCAAAATATTTTTTTTTAAATGTAAAGAATGTTTCAAAGTATTTCAAATGTGTACTTGTTCGTGAGAGAATTTCTCTTAATATGTATGTACTATCATACTTTCAAATTTTAGCATTTATTTTTTTTTTTGTAATTTCCAAATTTAATTCTGACCGCCTGTTTGAAGAGCCAACATGTCACTATTTTTTAATGTCAAGTTTTCTTACAATTGATTTGATGAGTGCCACGTGTTTGTCTATATGTTGTTATCGTACACTAGCTTAAGATACTAATGCTTTTGTCGGACAACGGATGATAGTGATATAAAAGCGTTGTTCCTTTGTTTAATTTTACCATGTGTTTGTAGAGACTTTGATTCATGTGTATTTACTCCATATCCTTTCATTCACCATTCTTTAACCCTTTTACAACTTTTTATTACCAAAAGATGAAGTAAAACACATTTGCTTAAAATGTATTGCTGGATTTGCAGAACACAGAAATTATACAAGGAAGATAATTTCATAAAAGAAATCTATATATATATATATATCAATAGAGAAATAAAATTTTCTTAA
The DNA here is from genome assembly GCA_002080025.1 of Modiolus philippinarum. Classification (NCBI taxonomy): domain Eukaryota; kingdom Metazoa; phylum Mollusca; class Bivalvia; order Mytilida; family Modiolidae; genus Modiolus; species Modiolus philippinarum. Next base: position 14,302 of record MJUU01000424.1, on the reverse strand, counting down.
TTTATCTCTCTGATTTTAACGACAACCCCTAATTTTTATTTTTGATATAAGCTTAAAACACATGCAAAATACGTATGAACAAAATCTATAATGGATTTTTAAAGTAATATCCTCATTAAGTCATGTAAAATCCTTAAAATTTCAGTTTCGGTTTTTGCGCTTAAATGATCGGTTACCCGAAAATTGTTTTTGATATTTTGAACAATAATACAATTGTATTTCTAAACAGAAAATTTCACAAAATTGTATAGTAAGAAACATAAAAACCTGCAGACACCTTAAAGTTTGCTTCTCAAGCAAAATATGAAACAAAAAATTGCAGGTATATACAAATGTAACTAACAAAATACCGAAGTTATTTGTCGAAGACGACTGAAAAAATGAGATGAAAATGGTGATTCAAGGTAATTTTTGTTCGCTTACGTCTCATCAGATGGGTTTCCAAGGAGTAGGTTGACACTTGTACTCTTTTGAAGCATAATTAGAAACGATATATTCCCAATGTATACACACTTTTAATTTTTAGATTTTAGTAAATCGTACAGAACGTACATCTCCGTACATTTATTTAATTCATAGTACATCGGCAAACTAAGGATGATGAAAGGGGGACTTCCAAAATCAGAAACTAAAAATGACAGCAATTCATATCCAACACGAATTGAAACAGCTTGAAAAGGCAAAAAAAAAAATAAATAAAAATAAACAATAATGAAAAGGAATGCCACAAAACTAAAGCACTATAAGTGAGACCCCCTACAAAAACTGAGGTATCATCAGGTGCTCCGGAAAGGTAAGCGTGATCTGCTCCACAAGGCGTGGCAGCCGACACACAGCTTATGAAATATCCGGATTTGTCACACTCCGGTATTAAACTCTGGATCTACCCAAAGATATTAATTCTCATCTAAGAAATAGAAATGTAACGGTCTGTCAAATCATTGGGACGACCGTAAAACTTCTGTATTGACAATTGCTTTACACCCTTTGATGTAAGGGGTTTTGAGACACTAATTTGGATGTCTTGACAAAATCGTAATGACTGTTTTGCCACGATGGATTATGGTTGCTTGGTATCACCCTTTTGATATTACATTAAATCAAAAGTTTCATATTTGCCATTTCATTTCCGGGATATTACTTCTACGTACATTCGATCAAAACAAAAATGTCCACCATCACTACTACATTGAAACTGATACTTACCGTTAATCACTTTAGTATTGGTAAAAACTAGTTAACCATGTTTTTTAACTACAAATCTCCGAGGCGTAGGGGTTATTAATCTTATAGTTATTAACACCTGAGAGTAAAAAAATGTTTTAAGGTAAAATAATGTGTTTATCTACATAGCTTAAAAGACAAACAATAAGTATTTATTTTCATAGTATTAATAAATGGGTATTTTCATAATGCCCCGTTATGTGATCTCTCCGATGTCTGTAATATTTGCCTGAGGATATCTGCAATGGCACGACACAACGCCTAGGGCCATTGCAGCATATCCGAAGGCAATTAGTACAGACCACGGACACATTACAGGGGCAAATGAAAATACCCATTTCTAAAATCTTTTATTAACCAGATTGGTGAATTTGAACAGATTGAAAAGTGAATGTAAATGTATATAAAATAATTTTCTAGAAATTCATTTTTTTAAATGAAAAGTCGTTTGTGAGATCAAATATCTGAAAGTAAAAAGTAGCTTTATAAGATTTTACCCTGCTTAAGTACAAAAAAACTTTGCTTTAAAAAATCAAGGAATGATGTATATCTTTGAATCCCTTGTGAGAGGTCACAAGTAGTTAAATATCTGAAACAAAAAAAATTCACCATACGACTGTATTAGAATTTAACCCAAAGAACAAAAAAAAACTTTATGAAAAAAAAATCAAGAAAAAAGGTAGTACTTGTTCAATACAAAAAAAATGCAGAAATAATGTGTAATTTACTGTAAATATATGATACAATCATTGCTTTTACGTTTTACAGAAACCAAGTGAACAACACAGCCGCCATCTTGAATCATATGATGGTCCTGCTAATCTCATAATGCCCTGTTATCCCCTAAAGGCCCTGTTTATTCTGTCATGGCCCTATTGTAATGCATACTTGTGATTTATTAAGGCAATGTTTTATCCTAACTGGTTAATAAAGATAAGTTATCTCTCTTTGTCTTGATCTCATCTATTGTCACCAGAAGCACAGAAGGATTATTTCGTACTGCCACTTCACAAACACTCTTCCATGATGGTTTGTATTTCAATATGGGGTCGGTTGATCGCTTCTGCTCCATTATATTAATGTTTTTGCATAACATATGCAAAAAGGCCTGGGTGCTTTGAAAGTCAAGTGTTTGTCATCTATTTTGAAGTTTATTATATTTCAGTGATTATAGTACTGGTTATTACATGACTGGTGTTTCCCTTATCAACCATTTGTGTCGTATTTGTCAAAATCTCAAGACAATATGTCAGACAAAATAGAGTAGCAAATATCACCTCCATATCTATAATGTTTTGATGATCACAGGAAACAGATATCTTATTTTTTATATTTTTGTTTTTTGTTGTTCGTTTTTTTCGTTTATTTTTGTTGTTTTTTTTTTTTGCTATTTCAAACTCTTTTCTGACAACTTGTTTATTGTGCCCACATTACACGACTTTATTGTGCCAAGTTTTCTTTCTTTCGACTCAATGAGTTCCCTGTTGTTATTAAGTGTTGTTTTTGCTTCTTTTAGTCTTTTGTCGAGCAACAGAGATGACAGCGACTGAAAAAACACTTTGCCAATTAATTTTATGTTTGTTAACAATCCCGCATCCATGAGTAAACTGACATGGATGTAGAATTCCTTGGCATCTAGCAATGAATTCAGCTCAAACCTTTGATAGGGATCGCCTTTACTTTACTATGAGATATTAGCAAACTTCATTGCTTATGGTGACTTCAAATGGGGAACAACAATAAAAGCGTTGTTCCATTACTTTGTTTTATTATGTATTTGTAGAGACTTCGTCTCATGTGCATTTACTCTTTAATGCCTATTTTGAAAATAAAATAAAAGGACATTTTAAGTTTTCATTTCTAATAAATACAAAAATCCCGGGAATATTGAGAGTTGAACTGAAAAAAATTGAATGTTGAATAATTTACAACACAAAAAAACGAAGTTTGTCTTTTAACTATCTCTGACCTTTCAATGGCAATTGCTGTTGAGTTGCTACCGGACACTACCGCAATGGAAGGGGAGCTTTGGGTAGCCATAGAACTGGTTTTACTCACCATTTCGTTTGAAATGCCTGTACCAATTCAGGACCATTGCGGTCGATAATTTTTCCGGTGGTTTCCACCTGATTTGTCTTTTTGTCTCATGGACTTTGGCTTTTGATCACTCTGTTCGGTATTTTTGTTATGACCCCCATTTGCATAGTACCAAAAATTAAGATGTTTAAAAATTAGTTTTACAATTTTAATCTGTTTTAATTTGCAATATGTATAATTTGTAATGTTTGTATGAGATGGCATAATAATTATATAGCCATTTTTGTACGTTAGATTAAAATACAAAAGGCTTTGTCTTCCATATTACTTTGCAAATTATGTCACTAAACGCCCTCGGTGGGGATGAACAATATATTTAGTCAGCGATTTTTAATTTCCGTACATCGTTAAATCTATATTACAAGTCAATTAAATTTTCAGCTTGAAGGCATTATTATTTATTTTCAATTTAGTTCCGATGAAATTACATCTGTTTTAGATGATTTCCGACATGTTTTTCATAATTTCCAGAGATATTATCACAATTTCTAGTATAAAACGTGACAATAATAATAATCTTTGTACTTTGTCCTTTTGTTTATTTTAATATCGTTCTTATATTGAAATGGGTTTTCGCTCAGTCATTATAACATATACACCCTCTCTCTATAAAATTAACAATATTAAATTTATTACTGCAAGACTACATACAACAAATCTATAGATACATTGTGAAAATTCAATATTTGCAAGCATGCAATTAAAAACACGAACACACACAAGTATACCAAGCGGTTTGCTGATGAAGTTCTACAGTGTGAGGTTATATCAATGTTTGTTCGTTTGAAGGTCAGTATACTATTACAAATTCAGAAATGCGCATATGCAGAAAATAAATTAACAGTAACTTCGGTATTTTTGTCATTTACGAATGGATTTGGAGTAAATGAACATGAGACTATAACACATATTTTAGCTGCAACTATAATTAATTTCATGAGCTGTATCGCCATTTCGGAAATTAATTCCTCATCAGAAGCACTTGAACCCAAACATAGGAAACCCACGATTTCAAAAAATGCTTAAAGATATGTTTCTGAATATGTAATTGGAACGACTATTTCTGTATGTTGTGGTCGTCCACTACATAAAGACACCAATGCTTTTGTCGGACAACGGATGACATTAATTGTAAGACCATTTTGCCAGTTTAATTAATATTTGTCGACAATCCAGCATCCATGACCAGAAATGACATGGATGTAACGTTGTTTGACAATTAGCAAAGAATTCCACTCAAGACAGTGCTAGAGGCCGTCTTGAACTAACTATGAGGTATGAGCAAAGCTCATTGTTGAAGACCTCATGGTGACTTCAAGATGGAGAACAACAATAAAAACGTTGTTTCTTTGCTTGTTTTATCATGTATTTGAAGAGACTTTGTCTCATGTGCATTTACTCCATATACTTTCATTCATTATATAACCTCTGAAATCTATAACGTAATCAGGTATTCACTACATTATATTCGGGAGGTTTTATCTTCAATTTGTCAATGGTAGTATAAAGGATATGGCTCTTAATAGATTCTCGACACAAAAGCTGAAAAGTTGAAGAGGACTTGTCGCTGTTGGTAAGACGTGTATTACTAATAAATCGTTTGGCCATTTTGCACAAATTATCTTATAAAATTCAAACTGACTAGTTCGTTTAATTTCAAACTGTTAACAGTTTTGATACAATGAATTAAAATGCTTAAGATATAAATCAGTAATACTAAGATATCCTACTAATTGTTCTTCGATTTATTTTGTTTATTTCACAAACTAAACCGGAAGTGGCGCCACCAAAACTGAGGTTACTACTGCAGTTCCGCGTATGGCACAGAAAATAGTTGTTAAAGGCCACGGGCATAATTTTTCAAAATATTTTGAAAAGCAAATTATCAATAGTAAATATTTCTACTAAGAAGCAAAGCAAGGATACATGGTTGCTGGGTAGAATTCAAAAATATAAGTGGGCTTTGAGGCCTTCGGGAAGTTTACCAAAATTGTAATCAAATATTTTGGACATCCATTTGCTGAAAACATTTGCTATTTAAAGTATGGTTAGGTAGAATTTAAAAAAAAATAGTGTTTGATTTTAGAGTTAAAGGAAGTTTACGAAAATTGGAATAAAATATTTGGAAATCAAACTGGTGAAATTGTTTGTACTGATTGAAGCAAATTCTAAAAGTGTGGTTGCTAGTTAGAAGTAAAAAAGTGTGTTTTGAGATTTTCGGAATATTAACCAAAATTTGAATCACATTTCAAAATTCTAAGTATTCAGAAATTTATTTCTTTCCAAACACTTTCAAAAATTTTCAGATTATATACTAGCTGACAGACGGATAGACGGACGGACTGACAGGAACAAAACAATATCCCCGTCTTTTCTTCAGAAAAAGTGGGGGATAAAAACGTATGCAAAAAACATATCGCTGATCATTAAAACTTAGAAACACCTACAAAACAGTAAAATAATGTATTGATGTTAATCATAACTGGTATACGATGACAAAAAAAGCGCGAAAATAAAACCGTCACGAATATCTTTATGAAATTGGGTGATTAAGCATCTAAACCGAAAACCTCGAATTCAAAATTGCGCAAAATTTAATGTCTTTAATAAACCACAAAAAGACGGTGTGAAAATTTCCTGGTTTACGGAGACCGAAAATGATCCCCCTTCGAGAGATGTTTGCTCTTTGTACAATTCAGTTATAATGTACTTGTTCTTGAGGTAATATATCATATGCATACACTATCATACTTTCAAATATTTGCATTTTATTATTATTTTTTGAAACTTCAATGTACGCTCTTAATTTTTCTTAGATATGGTGTACTTGTACATGAAATAATATCTCATGTGTACACTTTGTTCAATTACTATAACCTAAATGTATATAAATTCTAAAACCGAAGGATTAACTCCCTCCATCGTAGTTTTGTCCTGAGCTATAGTTGATATTACTTATTATTCGGATTTTGTTTGGACTATGCATTTGAAACATTTTTTGAAATTATGGATTTCCTTTGTTTGGGTTCTAGTGCTGCTGATGAGGAATACATTTCCGAAATGGCCATACACCTCATTAAAATTATTGCAGTTGGAGTAAACATATGTGTTATGGTCTCATGTTCATTTACTCCATATCCTTTCGTAAAATATTCCAAAAGTTATTATGACCGTCCTGTTTATAGTGCCCAAATCCTGATTTATTATGCCAAGTTTTATTGCAAATGACTAAATACCGAAGTTACTGTGACTTGACTCGATGAATAGCCTGTTGTTGATTGCATTTTATGAGTTTTTTTTACAGCAGTTGAAAGAACACTTTGCCACTTAATCTTCGAAATATTTTAGTTTTCACAAAGCACTCTGTTTTGACACGTGGTTTGAACATAATAACGGTGTAATATATCACAATTCATGAGAAA
>MJUU01000423.1:13121-27245 GCA_002080025.1 Modiolus philippinarum | reverse complement strand
GATGGACTATTCCAATACAAAGTGATGGCTTTTGGCATGAAAAATTCGCCGGCAACTTTTCAGCGTCTAATCAACAGTGTTATTTCTAGAATTGACGGTTGTGAAGCATACATTGATGACATTCTTATATATAGTGACACTGTGAAAGAACATCTTCAGATACTCCGAACTTTTTTTGAACGTTTAAGCAGTGCTATGTTAACAGTCAACCTCTCCAAGAGTGAATTTGGATGTGCTTATGTTAATTATTTAGGACATGTTGTAGGTCAGGGTCAGGTAAAACCTATTGATGCTAAAATAAGTGCTATTTCTAGTTTTCCTAAACCTGAGAATAAGAAACAATTGATGCGTTTTCTGGGAATGGCTGGATATTATAGAAAATTTTTTCAAAACTTTTCTTCAATTAGTGAGCCTTTGACTAAACTTTTGAGAAAAAATGTAAAGTTTATTTGGTCTAAAAGTTGTGATGAGTCATTTGAAGAACTAAAAGCCATCCTAGAAAGTGCGCCAGTTTTAGCAACACCTAATTTTGATTGTCAATTTAAGTTAGCAGTAGATGCCAGTGATGATGCTGCTGGCGGTGTTTTATTACAAGAAGGCAAAGATGGTATAGACCATCCTATTTGTTATTTTTCTAGAAAATTTAATAAGCACCAGAGAAATTACTCCACAATCGAAAAAGAATGTTTGTCTTTGATTTTGGCTTTACACCCTTTTGAAATTTATGTTACAGCTTCAGTTCAGCCTATCATTGTATATACTGATCACAACCCTCTTAAATTTATTCATAAAATGAAAGATAAAAATCAAAGACTTTTGATGTGGAGTTTGACTTTACAAGGTTTTAATCTAGACATAAGACATATTAAAGGAAAAGATGTCATTGCAGACGCATTGTCAAGAGTTTGATAAATTTCGTAACACCTCATTGTTTATTTTAAATGTTTTTCATTGCATTCAAACATTTTCTTTTGGGGGAGGTGTTATAGGTAATTAAATGTTGTAAATATTCTGTAATGCATTTTATTCATTGTTTTTATTTTGTACGGCCTTAATATAATGTAATTTGTTTGGCCTAGTTATGTAACTTGTTCACAATAAACAAGGGTCAGGGTTATTTCACCTTAGAACATATAGAAATTTCTAGAATTTAAATATAATATTTAACACATACAATTTTCTAGAGGCTTTCCTTACATAATCATTCTAGTCATGTGATTGTCAGTTGATTGGAATGTTCTAGTTATATCTTGTGGATAGATTTTTCTAGAAATAATAAATGTATTTATATGAGGTAGCTGAAAAGGGTTAAGTCAGTCAGTTTAATAAGTTTATACAGGATTAATTAGTTTATATAGGATTATCACGCACATCTTTCGTATTGGAAATCGACATCAATTATTGTGAATCTATTATCAACTATTTAGTGAGGATTATAAGGATTATTCTATTGGACATTTATTGGTGGAATTAAGTGAACTGTTTATTTGGATTATTACTTGGACTTCATTATTGTCAGATAAGTNATATATTGTATTTAATTTGTAAAATAATTATTTTTTCGTCTGATTAAAAAGTTAATTTGAGCCAATTTTGTTTTATCTTTGCTGACTTTAATTGGTCGTTTCTGCCACATAACAGTCTTATTATAACTATTGCGCGATTAACTCTTTTTTTTACGCTTTCATTGTGACTTTGAAATTAAGAACAACGATGAAATCGTTTATCTATTCCCTTAATCTTACCTTCTTTAATAGGGAATTTGTCCCATCTTAATTTACTCCACATCCCTTTATCTGATCACCCACTTCAAGCCAATTTGTCAATTTGTCCATTTATTTATACCATATAAGCTAACAATCATTATTTGTAGTAACGATATATTTCTAATTTTATTAACATCATAATTCACATGTTATTTAGAACGAAAAGAAATTTCCCGCGACTTTTCTTCAAATATCTTTTTAAGTAAATGTTAAAGGATGGTATGGCATATACCAATGGAAAGCTAATCTTTTTCTGCTCCATGCCATGCATTGCCATAATTTTACAACAGAGGGTTAAACAGTTTTCCATTACCCTTCTATGTTATTTTAACAGAAAATTTGAGTCGAAAACAGAGGGAGTACACCTGGTTAACTGAACACCTGTATTTATTGTTATAATGCCTTGGGGTCTATCAATTAACCAAAAACACGTGGGTCGGGAGTTGATCTCGATAGCGAAGCATAAAATTAATTATGTAATTACTCAACAAAGTGCCAACCAAATTTATTTTAATAAAAGTAAATGGTAACTGGATACTGGTTCTGCACATTTTATTCTCAGATTTACCTTAACATTTTACGTAAATTAGCAAACAAATCAAAATTCTGTTTGTTCATTGACCATCTAAATAAACAACAAAAAAGCCCACTTTATGCAAATAAGTAATCCATCGGCAATCCATTTGGTGTCTTCTCATTGGTTTGTTGGTTTGCGTAAATCATTCATCAGTCACTCCCACGTCGAATTTCTTCAAAATTTGAGTAAAATTAACATGAAGGTCTATGGAAAATATTTTTATTTGAACTTTGATTATTTCGGTAAATATACCAAGAGTAGCGACAAAAAATTAGAAAATGATACATATATGTTTTATTAGGGTCTTATTTAAAGTAAAATAGCTACAGCGATTTAGGCTGCGGCAAATTTCATTGTGCGTACTTTAGCCTATTTCTCGCGTAATTTATTATCAACTGTGATTGTGATATGTCAAATATTTTTGAATGTCTAATATGGTTTATTTAAATGTTACAATTCTTTTATTTTCATTACCATTGCTGAACCGTGATTTTATAATTTGTGTTAGAACGCATATTACAATAAAAGGAGCGGCTTTAATTTCCCAATAATCAATTCCCCTTCCATGGAGAGCATAATCCCTACTTCTCCTGCTTACGAGATGTATGTTTCACATTTTATTTGTTATAAGAGACCTGCCACCAATTATTCGAATGTCTCATAAGCCATAATTTTCTCCGTGACTGATTTCTCTATCGGGGTTCAAACAATCCCTCCTCATACGAACATTGACGTTTTGATCCAAACAATAATTTAAGATTCCTTTTCCACTTAGTACTTGGATGAACATTTCTTAGCACTGTCTACGACATTTCAATAGAAATGTGTTTTATTTCTTTAAAAAAAAAGAACAAAAAAAGTCAACAGTCTGTTCACTGCAACATGACTGTTGACCGCTTGCCTTATTTTGATTGGTTCAAAAACATCAGCCCAAATCACATGATCTCCGGTCGCCTGCACAACCAAATTGGCGACGTGAATTCTTTTCAAATGTAATGGAGCGTAATAAACAAAACGGAAAGTTTGCAGTTGCATAAATGTAATACAGATGGATATACAAATAAAAAATAGTTTAAAGTAAAAAACACATTGAACATGGAAAGGTATAACAAAACAGTTATAGACTGGGTCCTCAAGCAACAGCTGTCTTGTTTGATCCTCTGACTAAACTGTTGTACTCAGCCTTTGGCTTTGTGCAACAGTTCAGTCATCGGTTCAAACAAAACGGTTGTTGTTCTCGGACCCAGTCAATAACTGTATACTATTTATTTGCAACCGGATAGAACAGCAATGGCAGGAGAGATCTAGAGAGTAATAAAACCGGTTAAACTAACTATATTTTGAAATGCTCGTACAAAGTCTTACCCATTATGATTTACAAAATTTCCAGTGACTTTGAACCTGTTTTGTCTTTTTGACCTTTGGATTTCGACTTCTGACATTTTCTTTGGTAATTACATCCATTATGTATTTATATTGTAAATAGATATGAAACATGATACGGCAATAATATGAATACTGAAGGACAGATCGCTTACTTCATATTTAGCCGAAGTAGGTTAAATTGTCTGATTCTTTTGTAGTTTACAATGTCAGTAATGAGTTGATTAAGGGTTGCATTTTGTTGACATTGTGATTTCATTGGCATGATATTATCTTAATGATGTTTAAAACAAAAATTAATCTTTAAAAAAGAAAATAAAAATAGCAGTTCATAAGTTATTACTCAAAAGTCGTTTTTGAAATATCTATTGTACTTTTACATTTATATTTCCATAATTAACAACAAAAACATATAATCTTACCCTTGCCGTCAGCCGACTGGATTCCATCTGTAAAAATAACAAACAAACACATAAAAATAAAAATGTATAACTGTATCAGGATGCTGATACAAAAGTCTCCCAACCACACTCACAAATCAGAAACCAAGGTTATGAATCACTTCCACACATAAAAGGTAACCTTTCTGTTGGGTTCATTCAATGTTATCTGAATATTCATGCTTTTTCCATTTCATGGCAATGGTTGCAAAGTGTTGGAGACCTGAAACCAATACCCCATATTCTAGACATATTTTTTGTAAAGTTTCAATAAATTCTGAACACTTTCCATATTTCCTGTCTTTTTTCGTTTCCATGGCAACCGGTGCCATTTTGAAAATTCCAAGACCGGATTGCAAATCTTTGAATGAGGATCCATCTCCCTATTTGGTCAAGATTCCTCCAGTAGTCTCTGAGGAAACTCGTGGACAAAATGTTGGCGGAACGACAAGAAGAAAAACAAGAATTAACATACAAGAAGAACAAGAATTAACATACAAGAAGAACAAAACGGAAAAAAACCAAAAAGTCTCCCAAGACTTAGCTTTGGAGACTTATTAAGCATGAACTACCAACTAAAGAAGAGTAACATACATTCCACACATCCTTTTGGAATATTTCATACTGAAACATCTCCTTCCCAGCTTTTTCTCTCGACAGAAATCGACTTAGAAATAATATAATGTGGTCAACATTAATGCTTTATGGAAAAGAAATTAAGCAAAATATTTATTATAATTTTCTTTGCTGGGAACATTTTGATTTGATGTGTATCATTCATGAGCTGAAGGGGGTTCGCTACTCAATTTGAAAATAAATAGGATTTCATATAAACATGATTTTATGTTAGAAAATTAAAAAAGAATAAATTAAGTGAAAAATATTGATAGGTTGATGATCTCGTTTTTGAGATATAATTGATTGAAAATTTGGCGGGAAACCAAACTCCTCCAATTTTTCATAGGATTAACATTAACAAGGTTTGACCATGAATGAATTTGACAGAATAAATAAAATCAAATGAAATTTTTACAACGCTCACAGAGATGTATAAAATGAAATTATGGAAAAAAATAAGGGGGTCAATTGGCAAACAATTATAATACTTTTAAATGGCTAAAACCCGAGGATTTCGAAAATCCGACAAAAATCCCAAAACACGAGGAGTGAACCTCCTTAATATGTTTTTAGAAAGCATTAATGGAAAGAATAACACATTTCTTGATACATCAAAGTATCTTTACCTTTACTTTTAAATGAGAAAATTTTATCAGATGAAAAAGACCATTTAAATCTCCTTGATTATGTTTCAGGCTTTCGCACTAAACTTGTAAAACCTTGTGATCTAGCCAATAAAAATCTTAAATCTAGTCAAGAATCTTTGAATTAGGAACAGTTAAAACATTTACTCAGTGATTTTGAACATTTGTTTCCGGACATTCCGACACGAACTGATAAAATATTTCATGACGTTAATGTTGGTGATTCAGTGCCGATAAAACAGCATCCATATCGACTGAATCCGATCAAACAAAAGTACCTGCATGATGAAATTCAGTGTTTGTTAAAAAATGACTTTATTGAACCTTGCAAAAGCAATTGGAGCTCGCCTTGTATTCTAGTGCCAAAACCTGATGGAACTTGTCGCATGTGTACGGACTATAGAAAATTAAACAATGTTACAAAAACTGACTCATTTCCAATTCCGCGCATTGATGACTGTATTGATAAAATTGGAAATGCTAAATACATAACAAAAATTGACTTATTAAGAGGATTTTATCAAGTTCCTCTTACAGAGCGTGCAAAAGAACTTTCCGCTTTTGTTACACCCGATGGACTATTCCAATAAAAAGTGATGGCTTTTGGCATGAAAAATTCGCCGGCAACTTTTCAGCGTCTAATCAACAGTGTTATTTCTAGAATTGACGGTTGTGAAGCATACATTGATGACATTCTTATATATAGTGACACTTGGAAAGAACATCTTCAGATACTCCGAACTTTTTTTGAACGTTTAAGCAGTGCTATGTTAACAGTCAACCTCTCCAAGAGTGAATTTGGATGTGCTTATGTTAATTATTTAGGACATGTTGTAGGTCAGGGTCAGGTAAAACCTATTGATGCTAAAATAAGTGCTATTTCTAGTTTTCCTAAACCTGAGAATAAGAAACAATTGATGCGTTTTCTGGGAATGGCTGGATATTATAGAAAATTTTGTCAAAACTTTTCTTCAATTAGTGAGCCTTTGACTAAACTATTGAGAAAAAATGTAAAGTTTATTTGGTCTAAAAGTTGTGATGAGTCATTTGAAGAACTAAAAGCCATCCTAGAAAGTGCGCCAGTTTTAGCAACACCTAATTTTGATTGTCAATTTAAGTTAGCAGTAGATGCCAGTGATGATGCTGCTGGCGGTGTTTTATTACAAGAAGGCAAAGATGGTATAGACCATCCTATTTGTTATTTTTCTAGAAAATTTAATACGCACCAGAGAAATTACTCCACAATCGAAAAAGAATGTTTGTCTTTGATTTTGGCTTTACACCCTTTTGAAATTTATGTTACAGCTTCAGTTCAGCCTGTCATTGTATATACTGATCGCAACCCTCTTAAATTTATTCATAAAATGAAAGATAAAAATCAAAGACTTTGATGTGGAATTTGACTTTACATGGTTTTAATCTAGACATAAGACATATTAAAGGAAAAGATAATGTCATTGCAGACGCATTGTCAAGAGTTTGATAAATTTCGTAACACCTCATTGTTTATTTTCAATGTTTTTCATTGCATTCAAACATTTTCTTTTGGGGGGAGGTGTTATAGGTAATTAAATGTTGTAAATATTCTATAATGCATTTTATTCATTGTTTTTATTTTGTACGGCCTTAATATAATGTAATTTGTTTGGCCTAGTTATGTAACTTGTTTACAATAAACAAGGGTCAGGGTTATTTCACCTTAGAACATATAGAAATTTCTAGAATTTAAATATAATATTTAACACATAGAATTTTCTAGAGGCTTTCCTTACATAATCATTCTAGTCATGTGATTGTCCGTTGATTAGAATGTTCTAGTTATATCTTGTGAATAGATTTTTCTAGAAATAATAAATGTATTTATATGAGGTAGCTGAAAAGGGTTAAGTCAGTCAGTTTAATAAGTTTATACAGGATTAATTAGTTTATATAGGATTATCATGCACATCTTTCGTATTGGAAATCGACATCAATTATTGTGAATCTATTATCAACTATTTAGTGAGGATTATAAGGATTATTCTATTGGACATTTATTGGTGGAATTAAGTGAACTGTTTAATATTTGGATTATTACTTGGACTTCATTATTGTCAGATAAGTTATATATTGTATTTAATTTGTAAAATAATTATTTTTTCGTCTGATTAAAAAGTTAATTTGAGCCAATTTTGTTTTATCTTTGCTGACTTTAATTGGTCGTTTCTGCCACATAACAGTCTTATTATAACTATTGCGCGATTAGCTCTTTTTTTTTACGCTTTCATTGTGACTTTAAAATGAAGAACAACGATGAAATCGTTGATCCATTCGCTTAATCTTACCATCTTTAATAGGGAATTTGTCCCATCTTAATTTACTCCACATCCCTTTATCTGATCACCCACTTCAAGCCAATTTGTCAATTTGTCCATTTATTTATACCATATAAGCTAACAATCATTATTTGTAGTAACGATATATTTCTAATTTGATTAACATCATAATTCACATGTTATTAATGTAGAACGAAAAGAAATTTGCCGCGACTTTTCTTCAAATATCTTTTTAAGTAAATGTTAAAGGATGGTATGGCATATACCAATGGAAAGCTAATCTTTTTGCTGCTCCATGCCATACATTGCCATAATTTTACAACAGAGGGTTAAACAGTTTTCCATTACCCTTCTATGTTATTTTAACAGAAAATTTGAGTCGAAAACAGAGGGAGTACACCTGGTTAACTGAACACCTGTATTTATTGTTATAATGGCTTGGGATCTATCAATTAACCAAAACACGTGGGTCGGGAGTTAATCTCGATAGCGAAGCAAAAAATTAATTATGTAATTACTCAACAAAGTGCCAACCAAATTTATTTTAATAAAAGTAAATGGTAACTGGATACTGGTTCTTCAAATTTTATTCTCAGATTTACCTTAACATTTTACGTAAATTAGCAAACAAATCAAAATTCTGTTTGTTCATTGACCATCTAAATAAACAACAAAAAAGCCCACTTTATGCAAATGAGTAATCCATCGGCAATCCATTTGGTGTCTTCTCATTGGTTTGTTGGTTTGCGTAAATCATTCATCAGTCACTCCCACGTCGAATTTCTTCAAAATTTGAGTAAAATTAACATGAAGGTCTATGGAAAATATTTTTATTTGAACTTTGATTATTTCGGTAAATATACCAAGAGTAGCGACAAAAAATTAGAAAATGATACATATATGTTTTATTAGGGTCTTATTTAAAGTAAAATAGCTACAGCAATTTAGGCTGCGGCAAATTTCATTGTGCGTACTTTAGCCTATTTCTCGTGTAATTTATTATCAACTGTGATTGTGATATGTCAAATATTTTTGAATGTCTAATATGGTTTATTTAAATGTTACAATTCTTTTATTTTCATTACCATTGCTGAACCGTGATTTTATAATTTGTGTTAGAACGCATATTACAATAAAAGGAGCGGCTTTAATTTCCCAATAATCAATTCCCCTTCCATGGAGAGCATAATCCCTACTTCTCCTGCTTACGAGATGTATGTTTCACATTTTATTTGTTATAAGAGACCTGCCACCAATTATTCGAATGTCTCATAAGCCATAGTTTTCTCCGTGACTGATTTCTCTATCGGGGTTCAAACAATCCCTCCTCATACGAACATTGACGTTTTGATCCAAACGATAATTTAAGATTCCTTTTCCACTTAGTACTTGGATGAACATTTCTTAGCACTGTCTACGACATTTCAATAGAAATGTGTTTTATTTCTTTTAAAAAAAGAACAAAAAAGTCAACAGTCTGTTCACTGCAACATGACTGTTGACCGTTTGCCTTATTTTGATTGGTTCAAAAACATCAGCCCAAATCACATGATCTCCTGTCGCCTGCACAACCAAATTGGCGACGTGAATTCTTTTCAAATGTTATGGAGCGTAATAAACAAAACGGAAAGTTTGCAGTTGCATAAATGTAATACAGATGGATATACAAATAAAAAATAGTTTAAAGTCAAAAACACATTGAACATGAAAAGGTATAACAAAACAGTTATAGACTGGGTCCTCAAGCAACAGCTGTCTTGTTTGATCCTCTGACTAAACTGTTGCACTCAGCCTTTGGCTTTGTGCAACAGTTCAGTCATCGGTTCAAACAAAACAGTTGTTGTTCTCGGACCTAGTCAATAACTGTATACTATTTATTTGCAACCGGATAGAACAGCAATGGCAGGAGAGATCTAGAGAGTAATAAAACCGGTTTAACTAACTATATTTTGAAATGCTCGTACAAAGTCTTACCCATTATGATTTACAAAATTTCCAGTGACTTTGAACCTGTTTTGTCTTTTTAACCTTTGGATTTCGACTTCTGACATTTTCTTTGGTAATTACATCCATTATGTATTTATATTGTAAATTGATATGAAACATGATACGGCAATAAAACGAATACTGAAGGACAGATTGCTTACTTCATATATAGCCGAAGTAGGGTAAATTGTCTGATTCTTATGTAGTTTACAATGTCAGTAATGAGTTGATTAAGGGTTGCATTTTGTTGACATTGTGATTTCATTGGCATGATATTATCTTAATGATGTTTAAAACAAAAATTAATCTTTAAAAAAGAAAATAAAAATAGCAGTTCATAAGTTATTACTCAAAATTCGTTTTTGAAATTTCTATTGTACTTTTACATTTATATTTCCATAATTAACAACAAAAACATATAATCTTACCCTTGCCGTCAGCCGACTGGATTCCATCTGTAAAAATAACAAACAAACACATAAAAATAAAAATGTATAACTGTATCAGGATGCTGATACAAAAGTCTCCCAACCACACTCACAAATCAGAAATCAAGGCTATAAATCACTTCCACACATAAAAGGTAACCTTTCTGTTGGGTTATTTTGCCCAAAATCAACGAAAAATGCGAAATTTTCAACATTTTAGATTTGTCCAAAGTCCACTGTTAAATCGTTATGTATGTCAAATTTGGAGGATATATCTGCAGATTTTCCATCTCAATGATCTAAGCAATACATTAGTTGTCTTTAAACATTGTTAAGAAAAACAAGGAGTGTTTAATGTGACTCTTAATACCGAAAATCTTACATCTACCCCAACAAATTTTCCCATAAATTATCAATTTTATGTCTTTGTTCGCATGAAAATAACCAGAACACACAGAATGTTTGTTGTATATGACAATGTTGCATGAATAACATCATGATTTGGTATTTCAATAGCCATTTGTTGACTAAAACTCAATATTTTGCCACAAATTAATGAAAAGGGGAATTTTCAGCATTTAAGATTTGTCAACAATTCACTTTTAAATAGTTATATGGGCAAATCTGGAGGATTTATCTGCAGGGTGCCAATTCATTTTTCTAATCGATACACTCCATATCCTTTCGTAAAATATATAACTTATTTTGAAAAAAAATATTTAGAACAACCACGAGTGTTCAATGTAACTCTAAATATCGAAAATTTTACCCTTACCCCAAGGAATGATGCTTCAAAAGCCTATCTGTACATAAACATGTAAATAAACAAAACATACTAATATTTTTACCTTTTTTAAAAAAAATGCATTTGATATATCGCAATTTGCAATTTTAACACCAAAATATGGTTAAATTTTAATTTTTTGGGCTATTTACATGAAAAATGGGAATTTTCAGCATTTCGGAATTTTACAAATTTTTTGAATTCAAAGTTAAATTGTACGACTGTCCATAAACCACGCACAAGATCTCATTTGTGGTATATGGGATTATCTGTGTTTTTTTGTATTTGAAATGTTATGTTATTTGACTTTTATACTATGTGTAAGCTTTTCAAGCTGTATAAAATGAAATAAATTGTGTTGAAAAAAATTGGGGGGGGGGAATATGTTTCCAATTTTATGCGAGTTTAGTCTGTCTAAAATGTTCAAAGGATATTTTCTAATAGCTTATTTAATGAAACGATATTTTTTTCAACATTTTTACGTTATATACCACATTCGTGAAGTTTTTTCACTTAGTCAAAACAGCAATAATTCCGAAAAAGGGAAAATTCCAATTTTTCATAAAATTTCGATCAGAAGGGCCAGAAAAGACCCCTTAAAAGTTCGAATCTGCTTTAATTGGCTTCTGCTTTTCAGCATAGTGAAATACACACAATTATTTGCAATAAACATTATCTTTTTTATCATTTAGAGTCTGAATATTTTAAATTTTCAATTAATTTTTAGGGGGAGGGGTGCTAGTTTTGGTATTTCTGATTCCACAATAAGTCTGAATCTATGATTTTTTTTTCACATAATTTGTTTCTTACATATTATTCATCATTATTGAATTTGGAATTATTAGATAAACAGGTATATATTCAAATTTGTACGATCCAGAAGTAAGAAAGTCCAAATTGTGAAAATATTGAAAATTCCGAAAATTTCAATTTCAAAAATTCTATACCGAAAATCTAAATTTTAAGGACTTTGATGGTCTTACTTTTCAACATTGTATTACAACTGATAAATTAGGCATCAAAACTAATATATAACATTAACAAATTTTAATTATATTTACAATTCAGAAATACATCATTTCATGATTCGTTTCATAAACTAACTAATGTGTATTAATCGTTCACAAAAATGTTTTGATTGGCCCAGAGTTAAAAAATGATGTTATGTAATTTCCTGAATAACTACTTTTTATCCACAATCCCTCAGGTTCTAAGTCAGTTTACATAAAAGTCCCCATTTGCTGATGAAAACTTCAAGATACTCAACATTAATAGTTTTCTTTTGATCCCCTTAATCATATGTATCATATAAATTTCTATCTCCTATTCATATCCGCAGTATTCCATCATTTTGTTCATTTTCCATTTGCAGTTTGATGGTAAATTGTTTGGGAGAAATTACCATTTTCCCAGCTGGAAGATGACAAGAAGAATTATTAACTTTTAGCTGATAGATCAAATAAAGGAAGTTTTGCTAAATAGTGTAGTCCACAAAATGTGTGTCACTGACATAATATCACAGATATTTACATTTAAGCTAAGATATCCATAAACAGTATTATCTAGTGAGCATTGGTAAAAACATTCACATATTCACACTAGTCTTGTTTTGCACACAAAAGGAATCAAATAATGAATTGCACTTCATTTCAAAATTGTTCTATTGTACAAAACAATGTCAAAAGAACATCTCTAACAATAGGTCTGTACATAGTAACTATTGTTATTATCATATAACAAAGTACCCAAGTTACTGTAAATCTACATTTCTGCATATGGCCATTTCTTCAATTTTAGCCTTTCAAATGCATATCAAATAAAACATATGAAAAAACATTCACCGAAATCTGTGTAAAAGCTGATAGAGAACAAATAACCAATAAGAACTAAATGGAAAGCCAAAATCAGCTACGGACAGAGCTATGCAGGAGAGAGATACTCCTAAGTTTTATTGAGCGAAATCTTAAAATTTAGATACAAGTTTCCAGTCATTATTAAACTGACTTTGATGTCAATTACAGCCACAGCGTTTTTGCTGGTGCATATAATTTCATGGATTAATTGGAGGGAAACAATGATACTTGGCATAAGATACATGGGAAATACAATACATTGCCAATACAATTCATATGAAAAAACATTTATGTCATAAACTTTATCAAAAACAAAACCAAATGTTCAAAAACCAGCTAAAGCTGAATAATAAACACACAAGCGAAACCACAGCAGACGCTTTACAATCAGACAATCATAGTAAAATCAGCGTAACTAGGTCAATAAATTTGTGGATTAATTTGTAAATAAAAAACATAACTCGATGGACAAGTATCCAGTTTTACTCACCTGGCTTTAACAAGGACGAACTTTTGTCATGACTTAGCGTCCAGCGTCCGTCTGTCGTCCGTAGTAAACATTACATTCAAGGATCTACTTTTAAAACCACAAGGTTAATTGAAAACATGTAGGCTATGGACTGAAATCACATTCCTTGCACCCCCAACCTCTTATGATCAAGACCGATTTTTCTCGGTCCTTTTATATCCCCTCTTCAAAATAAAAGATGTTAACACGAACATAACCTGCACGCATAGACAGTATGGGGCACTTTTATTGTACACCACACATAATTCTTGTATTTTGTTTTAACCTTAATTTCATCTTATAAGCTTCATAATGTTTATGTAGATAAGTTAGATGTACTAAAATTTGGTGCCAAATTGAACTTATTTAATATGATTTTATTGAACACACGTTTAGCCACTTTACGCCATTTTTATGATATAGGGATGCAAAAAAATGTACCCTCCCCCTTGCAAAAAATTGCTAAATGACAATTTTTAAGCTATCAGTTCCTTTCAGATCAATTAATCTCATCAACCATGCTGTGGTTTCGCTTGTGTGTTTATTATTCAGCTTTAGCTGGTTTTTGAACATTTGGTTTTGTTTTTGATAAAGTTTATGACATAAATGTTTTTTCATATGAATTGAATTGGCAATGTATTGTATTTCCCATGTATCTTATGCCAAGTATCATTGTTTCCCTCCAATATATATTTCACTGATAAGATCAAACTTGATCGTAATTTCTCTTTCCATATCACAATTTCTTTTCTGTAGAAAATACTAATTAAAATACTCACTTTCTTTTAAAATCAATTCACATCGACTCCCCGTGAAAAATTC
>MJUU01000422.1:0-10290 GCA_002080025.1 Modiolus philippinarum | reverse complement strand
CATTCGTTTGGTTTTGTGCATTTTAAATAATTTTTAAATTGTGGATTTTCTATGTCTAGGTTCTAGTGCTGCTGATGTGGAATAATTTTCAACAGCTCATGAATATTTATTGTAGTTGAAGTAAACATAGGTGGCGTGGTTTCATGTCCATTTACTCCGTATCCTTTCGTAAAATATGCAATACAAGATAATATAAATATCAATACACATATTACATGCTTTGTGTTAGGCTTGCTCATGGTTAATTTTATATCACTGTATTGATTAAAATTTATTTATTTATTTTATAAGAAATATTTGATAAGGACAATGCGTTTTTACTGTACTATTTGTTTGGCCAAAATCCCAGGACATGAATTACTATTTTATCGTACTGATATGACTTTAATAAACTAATAATCGGTGCAGATATATAGTCTTTAATCAGGGGCCGACTACGACCTGCCAATGGGTGTGGGGTTTTCTCACCGTTCATTGAGGATCTTATGGTGGCTTTGGGTTGTTGTTGCTCCCCTTTGGGTCGTTGTCTCTTTGACACATTCCCCGTTTCCCTTCTTTTTTTTATTTAACGAAACTTGAAAAGTATTCAAAATGTTTTATGTCAATAAATATAGCGTCATATAAGTGGTCTGAATTTATTTTTTGGCACTGCAAATACTTTCAAAAACACAATATAAATCCATTTGATAACGTGCAACATTAATATCTTTATATCTAATTGTAAGTGTTATATTGTGATTAACCACAAAAGCAGCGTTTGAAAAGGATAGAAAAAAAGAAGGGAAATGGGGAATGTGTCAAAGAGACAACGACCCAAAGGGGAGTAATAACAACTCAAAGCCACCATAAAATCTTCAATGAACGGTGAGAAAACCCCACACCCAACGGCAGGTCGGAGTCGGCCCCTGACAAAGAGCAATCAAGTCCAGCGAAATAAACATCATCCTAGACTCCTATAGACATAAAGTAAACTAACTAGAAAAAGGACAAGACACACAAAGGCTTAATAAATTCCTGACTTAGGACAGGCGCAAATCTGCTGCGGCGGGGTAAAACTAGTTTTATTGGATCCAAACCTTCCCCCTACAGCCAATGTGATAAATCAAAAAGCAATCGTAACAACAGTAAAATTCGGTTGGCAACAGGACTGAGTCAATTGTGAAAAATGAAACTGAAAGAACTAAATATACGGACAAAAACATGAAATCACAAGATACTACTAACAGTTAACTGACATGCCAGCTCCAGACCCATCACCAACTGACAAAGTAAGTTATGTACCCTCAGTATACAGCTTCCTGTGAGGAGTTTAGCATAATGATTTCATGTATATACCGGAATACATAATCCGTGTCCATGCAATACAGATTTTAGAAATCTAGAATGTGTTTGATTAAATTGCAAAGACCCTATCAAAAAATCAGTGTTAATACTATTTGAACGATTGTTTTTACAATAGAAGTGTTGTTATTATAGAAAACATTTACACCTTAAATAATCCCTTTACTATTTATACAGTATTGTCCAATAGTCTTCGGTTTTGGAAATGATATCGAATCGACTGACGACATAATACGACGACAAAGGAATCTGTTTAGGTTGGTGCTGAAAGAGTTTCTTAATGTTGGAAATTGAAAGTAATCTAGAAGGGACCTTTTTCCAAAAATGTTTTAATACAAAGGGTGAAATGTAAACTACTGCATTTAATAGTTGACGTAGTAATCGATAGTAAGATGATATGAAATCTTGATACAAAAAAAAAATGTATAACATGTGATAAAAAAATAACCCTTAAGATAAAAGATGATATATGTAGATGTAAAGTACAGTTATGGGACATTAGTACTCGTGATTTTGAAAATCTGGACGTCGATATTTGGACTTGTCTTTAAATCTTGACAAGATAAAAACCACAACACCAAAATTATATGAAAATTGCACAACGAAACTGTTTGTGGAGCTCTTTTCAATTGTATAAATTTTATAAAAATCGGACAAATTGAGCTCAACAGAATATTTAAAAAACAAATGTCGTTTTTATATGAAATGCACTGTCAAATTTCCAAACCACGAATACTTATGTCCCATGACAGCTCAACAGAATATTTAAAAAACAAATGCCGTTTTTATATGAAATGCACTGTCAAATTTCAAAACCACGAATACTTATGTCCCATGACTGTACATATAAGTTTGTACTCATATCAAACTTCACACTAAGATTAACTGTACATGAGATATTCGACATGGTATGTCAAATCAAAAGCACTAGAAATCTTAAATAAGGAATGAATAATGAAATGTGTGAAACATTTCATTATTCCAAAACTACATAGTCAATTCTGTTACGTAGGAGCTTTTTTTTAAACTTTTTGGTAATTACACCGTTTCAAATGTGACAAAATGCATTAGGACTTTGTTTTACAGACGTCTATAAGAGTTAATTGACGTTAAAACTATAATTGAAACTTAAATTCTAAAGTCAACCGAATGAATTTTGACTGTAAATTTAAATGTCCGTATACATCTTAAACTTTATTTACGTTTATGAAACTCAGTCCTTTATATTTGGAACACATCAGAGACATAAATCATTATTATCCTTCCCCATGTTTTTATCAGCCTGCAGAACCTTTCCGCAAAAGCCATATCAGGTTGACCCGGATATATCTGAGGTTGTCCTGAATATATCAACCGATTCTCCCAATGTTTCAACGCCAAAAACTTTGATTCCCTTTTCACACGAAATCAAACGGATAAAGATAAATTTCTATTCAGGCATGGGGCGAATAACATTGCTCTGTAATGCATTGAATTACAATTACTTAGAGAAAATTAAGATTAATTAAATTACCATAACCATTACATCAGATTTGCAAAGTAATACATTGAATTACCATTACATTTTAATATTTTATTGTCAGATAAAGAGGCAAATACATCAGACAATATCTGAACATATACATTAATGTGAAAAAAGCTTCAAGGAAATATTCACACTGAAAGACGGTGTTTTCTCTGGAGAAAAATACGGAAGAGATGAAAAGTCTGAAGTTTCAACAAAAATACGGGTTATTAAAATGGTAGAAAGAAAATTGGCAGAGAAAATAATCTATTCATCATGTTATTGACATCATTGTTAAGTTTAATTTTACAACAGAGTCCAAACCTATGGGTCAATAAAAAGAAATTGGGTAATTAATTAAAACATGGCAATCATCATTCTTTTGTTTCTGTCGATAAAATATAAAAATAGAAAATATCATTTGTTTTGGACAATAAAAGGGAAAAATCATTGGCTGTATTAAAAAAAAAGATATGTGATCCAAAAAAGTCAAGTTTATATAAATAATCTTACCCTTAAATGTGTTATAAAATTTGATGTGATCTTCGACTCCCTTATATAACTGTGCAGCAATAAAAACATTTGGCCTTGAATTTTTTTTGTCTTGAAAATTTCAATATTTTTGGAAAACTCAAAATACTCCGAAGAATTTGACATTTTTAATCAGAATGACAACTAAATATTGGACTATCGAGTCGTGTTCATTCCGGAAACAAATCTATTATTTTACGAAAAAAAAATCAATACATCAAAACCTTGAGAAGGAATCACTATTTTACACCGTTGAGCTGAGGATGATTTATATTTAACATGTTTAATCAGTTTGTAGCGCTTCAGGTTAATAGTTTTTCGTCAATTAAAATTTTTGTCATGTAAGACAAATTATTACTCCACTTCAATTTCATAAATAGTTTGTTTTATATGGTGGGACATATTTGTTGCAATAGATCTGGAAGCCAGTTATACGTGTTACTGATATTTTAGGAGATCGTTTCCGCCTTCAATTACACGAAAGATCCTATCACAAAAAATTCCCTATTGAACATGAGCTTTTTTACCTTTATACATTGATTAATCTCGTTTTCAAATACATGCACATACATGCACTTGTTCAAATCTGTAATCTATATTTTATAAGACAGTTCATTTGATCAATTGATTAACCCCTGATTAAAATTTTATCTTTTATATTCTTTAAGCATTTAGAAAATATCAAATTAATCTTCTAAATATTTACTACAAATTCATTTTTAATAATTGTGAAATTTTTAAATGAAAGTCTTTGAACTAACATGTCGTAGCCTATTGAATTCTTATTTGTATAACCTCCAAAGTTTCAAGTTTGTTCATCATCCTCTCAGTTCCTGCAACAGGAAATAGTAATGCAATGTAATGCACTGTAATGCATGAGTTACATACATTTTTGTTATAGTATTTATAGCAATGCATTGAATTACCATTACTTACAATGCAAATATTGGTGCAATACACATTACATTGAATTACTTGAAAATATGTAATTATTCATTGCAATGCATTAGCGTTACCCAGTAGCATTACCCCCATGCCTGCTTTTATTCCATTTGCTCTTTCCGGTTAAGTATTCAAAGCAGAGTCTTGATTACACAATCAAATAAATTAAACGTCAGAAAAATTGCAGAAACTTGGTCATTGAAATATCCAGGAGAGCTTTGACGTTTTTACATTATGACGTAATAAAAGGTCCACGGAACGATAAAATAAAGTTACAACCAAAGATCGATGCAACATTCAAAATCGACATTTTTTAAAACTAGTTGGGTCAAATTATTCATCCAGTTACCAATCCTTTCCCGATTAAGAGATGAAAAACTACAAAACAGTTTTTGAAGCTTAAAATTAATGAAAAGACAAGAGTAAATTGTATGTCGAATTTCCCGCATAACTTTGGGAATTTGGAAACCTCACGTCAATGAATTCAAATCTTAATTACAAAACTTAGTAGAAAGTCTTCCAGGGATGACATGTGTCGCCTACGTAATTACGCAAAAAGATATTTTAGTTCCACCAAACAGGAAGTTGGCATGCGAGAGATCCCAGACCCTCTTACACAGTAAAGGTCACCATACTGATACTCCATGCCAAATTGCAGAAGGCAGGAATATGTGGTTCCTGTGACAGTAATTTTCAAGACTCGAAAAATATTCCGTCAAACAGGAAGTGGGCATACAAGAGATCTATAACTCTATTACACGGTATAAGTCCCTATACTGATACTCCATGATAAATTTTAGAAGGCTGGAATATGTGGCTAGTGAGAAAACTGACAGAAATTTTTTGTGTCCCTGATAAGTTAAAAACATTTCTAAGTTCTGTCAAACAGGAAGTGGATATGGGAGAGATCCCAAATTCTCTTACACGGAATAGGTCCCCATTCTGATACTCCATATTGAATTGCAGAAGGCTAGGATTTATGGTACCTGAGAAAAATGTGATAGAATTTTTTAAGACGCAAAATATATTCTAAGTTCCGTCAAATAGGAAGTGGGCATGCGAGAGATTCAAAATTCTATTACACGGTATAGGTCTCCATACTGATACTCCATGCCAAATTGCAGAAGGCTCGGATACATGGTTCCTGAGAAAAGTGTGACAGAATTTTTTTGTAACAAGGACGACGACGACGCCAACGACGCAAGACGACAGATAGTTATCCCTATATGTCGCAACTGCGTGAACTAAGGCGAAAAAATAAAGGATAATAAACAAGTTTATCATTCATTGTCTACTTGTATATTACAGTGGAACCTCCGAATACCGGCCTCCGTCGGGACCAAAGAAATCGGCCGGTTTTACGAGGTTCCGGTTTTTGGAGGTTCCGAAATCCGGTCTTCAAAGTCCGAACTCTAATACCGGACATGTAATTTATGATATTCAAGGTCAGTTTAGGCTGTAAATTAACTATTTCAGTATATTTCCCTGTGTTATTGTAAATTTCAGTCAATATTGTCGGTAATCTGTTCAAATACAGTTATTTATCAATCAAGATGGCAAGAGATTTCTGACAAATTTAATAAACTTGGTCGATTTCATTGTCCGCGGAAAAAGTCGTCCGGTTTTCAGAGTTCAATTTAAGAAGAAAATATAGGTTTGGGACCGATCTATATGGCCGGAATTCGGAATTCAGGGGGGGCCGCTTTTCAGAGGAATTTTTTACTTATTTATATAGGTAAAAATTCCGGACCGAAACATATTGTTCGGTTTATAGAGGAATCCGGTTTTTAGAGGGGCCGGTTTTCAGGAGTTCCACTGTACTTGCTTTATAACATTTTCCATTTCTTCAGTTATACTTACAACACATCCAGACTTATTAAGGTATCAAATTGCCCCAATTCAAGTTGAGTTATCTGATTATCGTCAATAGACCTGAAAAAAAAATACTAGGAAAATAATTCTGAAGCAGTGAAAAGATATAAACCTAATCAAAACATACTTGATAACACTGGTGCTATTTGGTCTTGTAATGATCAAATATAATTCTGACCTCACACTAATTTCTATCCTAATATGGATATGGACGCAATAGTCCTCACTTAGACCAATAATTGAGGACTATTGCGTCCATATTATTTTATTCTTATGCCACCGATGACAGGTAACTCGTTGAAACAATTGTAAAGCAAACAATTTTTTTTTCTTAATATGCAACTTTGGTATTTTTATAATCTTGACCATTGCATTTTATTTTTGGAGAGCCTCAAACATTATTGTAGTGACACATCAGATCAACAAAAAAGAGACATGTCAACATCAATTTCCAAATTTACTATCGTACATACAGATAATAAAATAGCTATTACATCTGTTTAGTTCGACGATATTTCTGACCAAGAACTTGTTTTATCTGCCTCTCAAACCGAAGAAATAATGAACAATATTGTTGAAGGTGAGGCCCAGTTACAGCCGTTACAAGACATTACAAATACATGTACGCAGCCAATACCAGACTTACAAAATGTTCACTCAAATCAAAAAGGAAACAAACCGATCACAACCACACCATATTGATTAATGTTTGCACTGTTACTATAAACATGCCTCAGGCTCCACTGTAATAGTCTGAATTATTATGAACTTCCTATTGAGATGTTCTACTATAGACTTAAGTGTTTTTCAGGGGTCTCGACAGTGTTAATCTATATAAGCGATCATTTTTCATTAATTAACTGTGTTGGTTTGAGAATTGAAGAAAAATGAAAATCATTGATTGCTTTGTTGTTTCAATGACTTATGTCGACTTGCAAAATGCGATTTTATGACATCAATTTGCATCCATAGTCTATTTTAAAGATTTGCTTTCTTTCCTTAAAAGGAAAGTTCCATTATTAATGTTGATGCACTTAACATGCATTTCAACAATTTATGTCTTGTGGATTTTAATATTGATTGGTCTGAATATACATACATGTATCCTGAAAGTATACGTAGTTACAAGATTTCTCATTCATTGCAATATTTTACGAAAGGATATGGAGTAAATGAACATGAGACCATAACACATATGTTAACTACAACTGCAATATTTTTAATGAGCTGTATGGCCATTTCGGAAATTTATTCCTCATCAGCAGCACTAGAACCCAAACAAAGGAAATCCATAATTTCAAAAAATGTTAAAATGCATAAAACCAAACGAAATCCGAATAATCAGTATTATCAAATATAGCTAAGGACAAAACTGCGATGGTGGGAGTTAATCCTTCGGTTGTAGAATTTACATGAATTTAGATAATAGTAATTGAACAAAGTGTACACATAAGATATTATCTCATGTACAAGTACACCATATCTAAGAAAAATAAAGAGCATACATCTCTACCACGGGGAATTGTTTTACCAACTCCACACTGCAATAAAAGACAAACTCCTGTATTAAATATTTTACGAAAGGATATGGAGTAAATGAACATGAGACCATAACACATATGTTAACTCCAACTGCAATATTTTTAATGAGCTGTATGGCCATTTCGGAAATTTATTCCTCATCAGCAGCACTAGAACCCAAACAAAGGAAATCCATAATTTCAAAAAATGTTAAAATGCATAAAACCAAACGAAATCTGAATAATCAGTATTATCAAATATACCTAAGGACAAAACTACGATGGTGGGAGTTAATCCTTCGGTTTTAGAATTTACATGAATTTAGATAATAGTAATTGAACAAAGTGTACACATGGAGATATTATCTCATGTACAAGTACACCATATCTTAGAAAAATAAAGATCATACATCTCTACCACGGGGAATTGTTTTACCAACTCCACACTGCAATAAAAGACAAACTCCTGTATTAAATATTTTACGAAAGGATATGGAGTAAATGAACATGAGACCATAACACATATGTTAACTCCAACTGCAATANNNNCATTTCGGAAATTTATTCCTCATCAGCAGCACTAGAACCCAAACAAAGGAAATCCATAATTTCAAAAAATGTTAAAATGCATAAAACCAAACGAAATCCGAATAATCAGTAATATCAAATATAGCTAAGGACAAAACTACGATGGTGGGAGTTAATCCTTCGGTTTTAGAATTTACATGAATTTAGATAATAGTAATTGAACAAAGTGTACACATGAGATATTATCTCATGTACAAGGACACCATATCTAAGAAAAATAAAGAGCATACAAAATGTACATCTCTACCACGGGGAATTGTTTTACCAACTTCACACTGCAATAAAAGACAAACTCCTGTATTAAATATTTTACGGAAGGATATGGAGTAAATGAACATGAGACCATAACACATATGTTAACTCCAACTGCATGTATTTATAAAGTTTTATACAATAAAGTCTTTTATTCATGGTACCTGTTTTGAAAAAATGGTACCTTTTCCTACCACTGTGAAAGTACTATTGTTTGTGGGGTTCCAATTTTCGGGGATTTCGTAGTTTGCTAAAACGACGAAATTAAGTTCCCAACGAAATGCATTTTTCCATAGTGTTTCAATGCATAGAATTGGAAACCACGAATTTAAGTGCCTACGAAGTAGTAATTTTGATGTAAACCACGAAAATTGTTTTCAACGAATAAAAGTACAACTTCACGTGTCCATTTGTTATCTGGTCAGAAGCAGTGTTTGTTTTGTCTGTCAACATGGTCAAGTCTGTCTGCAATATTTTATCCTCTGAAGTGCATATATCATGTATGGTCATTTCATCTGGAGTTTTTTTTACAGAAGATGTATTCAAAAATTAGTTTGGTTCATTTGCCATGTTTGTACGATGTTTTACATGTTATTAAAAGGAAGTTTAAATGCATGAATTTGGAAAAGTTTTGTCTAGTCTGAAGCTGAATTTAATATTGTCTTGTAAAACATCATATAATTAGTCTGTCAGACATTTATTCTCCGCTCATATAAAGTACAATGTACGGGGAATTTAGGAATACTCCTTTTACTCATTACAATTTAGATTTGCAATTCCATTCATGGGGCATAACAAAATTGTAAGTCGATGTAATCGCAAAATTTTTATACAATCAGTCATGATGACAATTAGTGTGTAATTTCATAATCCAATGGGATAATGTATTTCCCCAGGTATTACAGTATTTTCCATTGAAAGTGAAAGAAATCCCGTGGGAATAATTAAAATTACATAGTTAAAAGCATTTTCCCATGGGATTATGAAATTCTCATGTTTTTGAAATTACATCATTTGTGTTCTGTGAAATATTAAGCTAGGATGTATTTGTAGAGACTTTGTCTCATGTGCATTCACTCCATATCCTTTTATTCACCATAAACAAAGAAATTCCGATTTTCATTAGTCTCATGAAATTTCAAACATTTCGGTAAGGGTATTTACACTTTTTGGTAGCTCTAAAACATGTTGGTACAAGTTTTTCAATCACTGGAAATTGAAAATTTTAATTATAATGAGTTCTGTTCTTCTGTGGTCCGTCCATTTATGCATGCTCATGTATGTTGAGTTCAATTGAGTTCTAAAGCAATTATAAAAAAATCCTAGATTCTAACCGCCTGAAAATTTTCCCCTTTTGGTCATTTTCTCTTTACAATTGATTAAAGAAATACAAAAAAAATCAATGGCCTGTTCAAAAGTCAAATGAGAAGAGAATCTAGGATTTATATTAAAATTGCCCAAGCCGCTCTTTTTTGTATGAACAGGGACAATGCCACATATCCTTGAAAACCCGAAAAATCCTTGAATTGCATTTTATGATGAAAAACATGGCTAAAACATACTCCAAAGAAAAATATAATTTTGAGGGAATAAAAGAAATACATCATGTTGGAGAGTGGCATTTGCAAAAAAAAAAATACACAGAGAGGCTGGACATATTTCCCGAGCCGTAAGGCGAGAGAACTTTGTCCAGCCTCGAAGTCGGTATTTTTTGGTAAATACCACTCTCCAACATGATAT
>MJUU01000421.1:103942-120921 GCA_002080025.1 Modiolus philippinarum | reverse complement strand
GCTAAGAATCGTGGCCTCACCAAGTACTCTCACCTCAAGAGGGATGATCTCTTTCAGCTGGTCGAAGAAGATATCAGAAATGCCCCAGTCGAGGATGAGATCAAGGTCACTGATAAGCGGGAAGCCTTGGGCGGAGTATTTGGCACGGTCGTTATTGAATCCTTGAAGCTGCATGACGTGACCACATATTTCAAAGTAAGTCGGATCACGATCTCCACCAGGGGTTGAAAGTGGAAATAATCCTCCACGTGGAGATGGTGAAGACCAACCCCGCGACCGGTGAAAATACCTACGTCTATCCAACATTCCGATCGAGCTTGAGGGTAATCACCGATTCGGTAGATTTGGACGAAGAGATTGCCTCTATGATGGAGAAGATCAAGGATAGTATGAGCAAGTTCATGCGTGAAGGGAGTGGATGGACTTTTGGGAAAGTTGAGAAGCTAGAAATCCACCTCAACCAATTCAAGCCTCTCAAGGGCAGATCCTTCTTATCAACCCCATCGTTTCTCGCGAAAAAGAAGGCGATCATCAATGTGAAAAATGAAGATGATCGCTGCTTTCAGTGGGCAGTGCTGGCAGCCCTTCATCATGAAGAAGTGGATCAGAAACAAACCAACCGCGTAGCTCAGTACAAGAAGTAGGAGGATTAGCTAAAATTCGAAGGCATCGACTTCCCAGTCTCGCTCAAGGCGATCGATAAGTTCGAGAGGCAGAATCCCTCCATCAACATCAATGTCTATGACTACAATGGCGTCAAGAAGGGTGAGGATGGAGAAGAGGATATTCAGATCGGCCCCCTCAGGATATCTAAGAATACAGGCCCCACCCACGTAGATCTCCTCTTTCTGAAGCACGAAGAAAAGCAGCATTACTGCTGGATTGAGAGCCTTTCTCGACTCCTGAGCTCCCAGGAGACGGGGCACGGTCATGAGCTTTTCTTCTGCCGCAGATGCCTCAACCATTTTTCCAGGCAAGATATCTTGGACAAGCACATTGAATATTGCAGTCAGAAAGAGGCCGTCAGGATCGAGATGCCAGAAGAAGGGACCACCATAGCCTTCTGCAACCACGAAAAGATGATGAGAGTCCCCTTCGCGATTTACGCGGATTTCGAGTGCTTCACGGAGAAGCTCGATACCTGCCAGCCAGATCCATCACACTCCTACACGAAGGCCTACCAGCTTCAGCGACCATCGGGATTCTGGTATTACGTGAAGTACGCTCATGGAGACTACAAAGATCGGGTCATCTATTGCGGTGAGCATGCAGCCACGAAATTCGTGGAGTGTATGGAGAAGGAAGTGGAGGCCATCGGTAAGCTATACAAGGAGAATAAGCCCATGGAGATGACCGATGAGGACAAGGAGAGCTTTGAAGAAAGCACACACTGCCACATTTGTGGGGACGAATTGGGATTGGATAAGGTTCGGGATCACGACCATCTTACTGGGAAATATCGAGGCGCAGCACACAACAAGTGCAATCTAAACTTTCAGCTCCCGAAGCACGTCCCCATCTTCTTTCACAACTTGAGCGGGTATGATTCCCACATCTTCGTCAAGGAGCTTGGATTCTCTGAGGGTAAGATCAAATGCATCCCCAATACTGATGAGAAATATATCAGCTTCTCCAAGAAGGTGGGAGATCTGGAAATGAGATTCGTCGATTCGCTACGCTTCATGCCCTACCCGTTGGATAAGCTAGCCAAGAATCTCACCCCCGACCAATTCAAGACCGTGCAGGCAAGATTTGGCGATCACCACGAGCTGATGATTCGAAAGGGGATATTTCCCTACGATTATATGAATGGACCGACCAAGCTGGAAGAGACTCAGCTCCCACCCAAAGAAGCCTTCTACAGCACACTCTCCGGGGAGGGCATCACCGACGAAGACTACGCGCACGCTCAGAAGGTCTGGGAGACCTTTGAATGCAAGACCTTACGAGATTATCACAATCTCTACCTAGAAACTGACGTCTTGCTGCTCACCGACATCTTCGAGAATTTTAGGGATAACTTGCAGACTCACTATGGGCTCGATCCTGCCCACTACTTCACATCGCCTGGATTGTCTTACGACGGTACCCTCAAAATCAGTGGGCAAAGATTGGAGCTTCTCTCCGATCCAGACATGCTGCTGATGTTCGAGAGGGGCACCAGAGGAGGGGTCGCCATGATCTCTCATCGCTACGCTCGGGCCAATAATCCCTACATGACCGACTACGACGCCTCTCAGCCCACCAAGCATCTCACCTACGTCGACGCCAATAATCAGTACGCATGGGCGATGTCACAGCCTCTTCCCACAGGAGATTTCGAATGGGTGGAGCCGGAGGAGATCGATGAGATTCTCAGCTATCCAGACGATCACGAATATGGGGCCATGGTAGAATGCGATCTCGAATATCCGAAGGATCTTCACGACGCCCACGACTACCCTCTCGCCCCCGAGACCGTGGAGATCGACAAAGTCCGCAAGCTGGTGCCTCATCTAGGCAAGCGTGAGAAATACGTCCTCCACTATCGAAATCTGAAGATGTATTTGGAGATGGGTATGAAGCTCACCAAAGTCCATCGGATCATCAGGTTCAGACAATCCCCATGGCTCAAGAAATTTATCGACCTAAACACCGCTCTCCGCGCCAAGGCCAAGACCGACTCCGAGAAGGATTTCTTCAAGCTCATGAACGTTTCGGTCTTCGGAAAGACGATGGAAAATATTAGGAAGCGCGTGGACGTCAGGCTGGTCACCACCGAGAAGCAGGCGCTGAAGCTCGTGGCCAAACCTAATTTCGATCGTAGGGTGGTCTTCACCGACAATCTAGCAGCCGTCCATATGAAGAAGACCAAGCTGAAATTCGATAAGCTAGTCTACCTAGGAGCCTGCATCTTTGATATTTCGAAGCTTCTCATGTATGACTTCCACTATGGATTCATACAGAAGATGTACGATGATAAGGCCCGCCTGCTTTTCACCGACACCGACAGCTTAGCCTACGAGATTAAGACCGATGATTTTTACAAGGACATCACCCCACACGTTCAGGAAAAATTCGATACGTCCAACTATCCAACCGAGCATCCCTCCGGCATCCCCACCGGCGTGAATAAGAAGATGCTCGGAAAATTTAAGGACGAGTGCGCTGGCAAGGCTATGACTGAATTCGTGGGGCTCCGAGCGAAGCTATATGCTTTCAAGCTGGATGATGGCGAGATCACCAAGAAGGCCAAGGGAGTCACCAAGAGCGTCATCAAGCGCAGCATCGCCTTCGACGACTACAAGCGATGCCTCACCACCCAGCAAGAAATCCATCGTCCAATGAATATCATCCGGAGCCATCTCCATCAGATCTACGCCGAGCAGATCAACAAGATCGCGCTCTCCGCCAAAGACGACAAGCGTCACATCCTCCCCGATGGCCTAGATTTGGAGGAAGCTGCCAAGGCTCTGAGAATCCGACGATTCAGAGGCGTATTCATGCGAGATGCCTTACCATCCAATCCCAATCCCATCGAATGCGGCATCCTCAATCACGACGATCGCGATGGCCCCGGCACGCACTGGACGTGCTGGCATAAGCGTGGAGGGCTCAAATCCTACTTCGATCCCTATGGTCTACCCCCACCCAACGAGATCGTCCACTATCTGAGGTCGGAAATCCGATATAATACCGATGAGCTTCAGCGTCGTGGTGACGTGGTCTGCGGGCACTTTTGCTTGCACGTCTTGAAGCTTCTTTCGGAAGGTCGGACGCTCGAGGAGGTCATCTTCGAACTATAGATAAATGGATAAATTTGGATCTCACTCGAGGAAGCGCATGCCCGTATGGCGGATGCTTCACGATCTCGATATGAACGATCATCGCATCACCAGTCTGGGATTGCCGCGGGATAGCTCGGACGCCGTGACGAAGAAATGGGTCACTCAGCAGCTGAAAGAAAAGATGAAAAGCATCGATGACGTAGAGGCTGAGCTTAGTGCTACCCAGAAAGCTCTCGAGGAAGAAAAGAAACGTTTTGATCGCATTGAGAAATATGTGGCAAAGTGCCTACCCATGGCAGGTGGTAAGATGGAAGGGGATATCGATATGCAAGGGCATGCGATCCTCAATCTGCCAGAAGGGACCCGAGCAAACGAACCGGTCACCAAGGGATGGTATGCTAAAAATTGGCAGGATCTAGTAGTAAATATACAGACCAGGATGGGTGCTCTAGATGAAAAGATGAAGTCTTCCAGTAGGTCTAAGCGAGGCCTCGAAATTGAGAATGTAGTTGAATCTGCAAAAGTCGCCATTAAAGCTATACATAAGAAAATAGCATACTATACATACTACAGTTTACCTGTTACTTTTCTTTAGTTGAGAACTGACAATACTGTGCTTACTTTATTTTTGCTCTTAGAATGACAAGTCCACGTTTATATTAAATGTGACTGTATATCATATTGACGTGTTTAGTATTCATAAAATACGACTGTATATAAATTGACGTACTTTTTTCGCAATTTAATTCTAACATTAAATTTCTTACTTGATAAATTATGTAACAGATTGCAGATGTATGCATCATAAAATAATAAATAATCGAATATAGCGACCACATGGTGTTTTCATGTACTACATTACATCAATATAAGATTTACACATTTAATAAAAAAAACTCC
Organism: Modiolus philippinarum; assembly: GCA_002080025.1. Taxonomy (NCBI): domain Eukaryota; kingdom Metazoa; phylum Mollusca; class Bivalvia; order Mytilida; family Modiolidae; genus Modiolus; species Modiolus philippinarum. The sequence goes on along the minus strand of MJUU01000421.1, from coordinate 116,254 downwards.
TTGTGAATTATATGTCCTGATTTGAGGTTGATTTTTTACACTTCCCATTTCATGGCTAAGTTATCACGCTCCTTGTGTCCAATCGCGATTGATTAAGCAGCCATTGTAACTAGTGATTGGTTGAGACAGCTTTTTTGCTGTATGATAAAACAGATTATTAGGACTAGGACTTAGAAATAGGACTTGTCAAATAAGTACTTACAGAACAAATATTTGCAGACAAAAAATTCCCATAGGTTGCTATGTTATATTTCGCTCTCTTTTGGCAGCCATCTTTGTTGGTAAGTGGAGTAATTATCATTTCAATGAATATACTAACGGATTATCTTTCAAAAAAGACACTGACGGACGCAAACTGACCACAAAGTCTCAAATGTCCTTTCCTGCCAACACATGAGGAAAACGAAGATTACATCCTGTAAACAGAAAAAAAAAGAAATTTAATGTACGTTTAATTAATGAAGTTCACAAAAAACCTAACTAAACATAAAAAATAAAAACAAAAAACAAAAAGGAATACAAAATCTAGAGGATCCAAAGAGCCCGAATCGCTAACCTGGCATTTGTATTTTATTTTCTGGATATTATTATAAATGAAGGTATATATATATATATATATATATATATATATGTATAAGCTACATAAAGTACTCAGCAAAGAACATCATGATTCGACTGCAGCAAAGTAAACAAGTTTGTATATAGACAAGTGTTGGATAATGTCTGTGAATGTGAGACTTTTATATCCAGCTGGAAGTAAAACATTTGCGCTTGAGTTGTTACGGGTAGCCCAGAATTTTTAACAGTTACACAAAATCTGCTGATACCTTTCTCAAAGATTACATAAAGAGGAATTAAAAAAAATCCATTGAAATCAGATGAAGAATAAACAATTTAATTAGTTTGCACAATTGCAATGTTGGCCATGTTTTGCCCCTTATAGCTCAGAAACGGTACCATATGCCGATACATCCACTGACTACTTTAATCTTTCGTTAGGAGGAATCTGAAAAGGCAAACAATTACGCTACGGAAAACGTTATCCTTCTTTTCATACAAACACAGGAAAAATTACAGAACAAAGATCTACGATGGTTACAATCTTGAATTTATCATTTGTACTCAAAGAATGACAATGTAACTATTTTTGCACATTCAGAACGTGGTAAGGTGAAACAAAGCGAAACTGCGATTTAAACTAAATGCTATAACTGGAAAGAACCTTGGTAAATGAAATAATTAAAATATTAAAAGATTGTGAACCCTTCTTTCAAAATATCCCATGTTTATTATTGGCAAGACAAATTATTTCAATTCGAGAACACTTCAATTTGAAAGAATCAAATGTCTAATGACATCAGTAGCATCACGTTTTTCTTTATTGTTGATATTCTACACAATTTCTATAATTAACTATTTCTATTTTTCATTAACAAAGTCATATAATGGTTTTAGAAAGGTAGTACTTGAAATTATCACTCCAACAATATATTGTTCATCTTCATTGAGTTGAAAGGGTATGACATTAACTTGGTAAAATGATTTATCAAGGTTCAGCCATAAATACTCGTATTTTCTTTCATAATGGCACCGGTGTTTCAGCTTCAGCTAAAATAGAAAACCTATCGCTTAAGGCATTACGGCGAGCTATTAGTCCCTGTATCATCATATATTTCAATGTTTTAGCACACTAACATGTCTATAATCGATGAAATAAATACTTGAATTACAAAATTTACATCGACAGTTTCTTGTTAGAAACTTGCAATATCTAAATTCATTGACGTTTTGTTTATAATTTAGAAGTATTTCCCTTTTGTATAGCTCTGTTCTTAGCTCATTTTGTCTTTTTTATTTAGATCATGATCTCTATCAACTTTTACACATATTTCGGATTATGGATGTCAAAATGTTTTGATCTGATCTGCACTGAAGAGGCATAAGGTGCCGAAATGTCCATATGCAGAAATTAGATTCACTGCAACTTCGGTATTTTGTTATTTATTACCACTTTGCCGACGCCTCTGCTTGTGGACTGTTAGTCCTCTGGGGTATTAACAGTCGCCAGTATTTCAGTGCTGGCCCGAAAACCGATCTTATTTAGAAACTTGCAATATCTAAATTCAATGAATTTTTGTTTAAAAATGAGTATCTCCCTTCTGCATAGCTCTGTCCTCAGCAGGGATATTTAGCATGGTCCAAGATACTCTTTTGTCAAGACACTTAGGTGTTAAGACTTAATTTTAATTTTTTTGCCTAATCCTAGAAAAGATGTCTCCAATTACTGCATGTTTTGACCTACATGTCAGTTGTTAGGAAAACCAAGCCAAGTTATTCCAAAAGCATCCTTTCAACCAATACCTGCTTTTGAGGACCCTTTTAATGGCCAATTAAAAATTTTAATATATTTTATTATTTATTAGAAAAATAATAACAGAAAGAAGTCAACTTTAATTGCAAAAATGTCCAGCTTACCAAGATCTACTCTTATTGAAATTTTGAGGAAAATCTAAATACCCTTGTAGGAGTTTATGCCCTTTATATGTCAATACATTTTGTCTTATAATTCAAAAAAACGATTTGAGATAGAGATAAAGTCTTGATAGCAAAAGTGTTCAGCTTATCAAGAACTACGATTTCTACATTATGCTCAACAGGTTCACATCTCATCCAAGATGGCTGCCATCGGGGAACAAATGAGCGTATTGGACAATGTTGCTAATTGTTATTTCTTGAATGAAATAAAAGGGACAACAGGAAACACCTGCAATGGCTGAAAATTATAATGACAATCTGCTAGGGAACTACACAGGAAAAACACAAATAAGACAAAAGACAAACGTAAACAACGATAGGAACTTGGGACAGCCGGACTTGGTACCGGCACTAGCAAAAGCCAGCGGTAGGGTTAAACCGGTATATCGGTACCCAAACTTCCCCTTTATCTGTCCCGTTTCCCTATAGTATAGTAAACATACGAATAAAACCTAATACAGGTAGACTACTTACTCCATGACCACAACCGCCGTGCGCGGTCCCGGCTTATGAATAGGCCCGCAGCATCCTCTGAGCTTGGAGTATGAGTCTTCCTGACAGAGGACCACGAGGGAACCCCGGGATATAGAAATAGGACCTAGTATCTCCGGCTTGCGGGGTGTGACCCCTCCTAAACGGAGGCTGACCCCGAGGGTCCCGGGATATAGAAATAGGACCACTCCGTGGTTGTGCGTGATTAATAAATACACAACCCATCTTTCGGATGGGATGTAAACTCAGGTCCACGTGTTGGAAGAAATGCCACGCTTCCTGCACGTTAAAGAACGCTTGTAGCAAGCTCGTTTTGGGGTGGTCCGTAGGTGATCGGCTACAAGGCTAAATTCCCCGCCCTTGACGATTTCACCCTACTTTTCCAGTGGCAGTCAGAATTTCCCGTCCCATGGCCCTTTCCATACCCCAAAGTGATTATTTATTAATAAGCTTGTTCTCGTCTTGATATAGCTGAAATATTGCTGAGTAGACGTTAAACAATATTCAATCAATCGATCAACCATGACCACAATCTTGAAAGGAGAGAATATGACAATACGTAATTTTGAATGATGGGTCAAGGGGTGCTCGCCGCTAATCTGCCGGCTAGCTAAAGGAGTCTAGTTTGCTGGCAGAACACTGTCGCACTACGGAAGAAAAATCAAACTCAAAACTTCCCGTACGATTTAGTCAAGAATCATTATATATTTCAGTAGACATCGGCAGTATCAGTGAGAGGCCAGTATGTATGTAAAATTTTCAGGTCACTAGATCTCAAAGTTAATTTAACGGATGCAAGCAGAGTATCTTGTCAATATCCCCTATTACTCAAAGAATGTAAGTTACGTCCCAGTATTTCTGGATTTTTAATTAGTTTCTGGCATTTTTTAACATTACTGTAAAAACGGTGATTAGAAATGTCCTTAGTAATAAGCTGTTTGCGAGTAACGCCATATTTAGATATTAAATATTCATATCTGTTATAAAACTTCTTAAAGGTATTCAACAACTTATGAATACCGTTTCAAACATCAAGCTGATATTAACTTGGTAGCATGATGGTCATTAAACAAATGTAGGATTTTAGTACCGATCATAAATCCAAGATGGCCGACACTGCAGATCTTAGAATTTGGACCCTATGGGAAAATTTTGTAAATTACTAAGTCTTGAAAATCCTTGAATATATCAAGTTGATATTACATGTAACTAGGCATGCTAATCTACAAAATTTGACATATCCCTACCAATCATAAATCCAAAATGGCAGCCACAGGGTAACACAGTTTAACATAGGACACTATCGGAAGTATTGTGAATTGTTTTAATTTTCTTAAACTGTTTCATACATCAAGTTGATATTAACTTCGAATAGTGACATGATGAATATTTAACAAATGTATGATTTTAATAACCATCATAGATCTAAGATAGTTGCAACTTCAAATCATAGTTTTAACATTGTAAATTACTATTTCGTGAAAAGCGTTTCATATATCAAGTTGATATAAATTGGGCATGATCACTTGATGGTCATTTACAAAATGATGTATATTGGTACCAATCAGCATTCTAAAATGGTCACCACGGGAGGACAACTTAACAGAACTCCACAGAAAAAAGTACTAAATTGTTATTTCCTGAAACCCGTTTCAAACATCAAATTGATATTAAATAGGCAATTTTACATGACAGTGATCAGATGGCTGACATTAGATTAATTGTTTAACCCCTTTAAAATCTTGTTTGATCAGTGGCCACCAGGTGAGCGATACAGTCTCACATGTAATCCTCTGACCAATCTCTTTTTTTTGTTTATTTTTCGTGTGTGTGTGTGTTTATTATTGTTCTTTATTTATTTATTTTTGCTGAACGCAAAGGCCTTATTTTGAAGAACTTATTTTTATTATTCTAATACGTAATATGTGTTACATATTTATTTTCAACACAAATGATCTCTAATCATTCATAACTTAAATCAAATAGATAAGAAGTAATCAATAATAATACATGAATCTGAAACCAGGATGATGGTATTGTTTTGAGTTCTTTCATAACTGAAAAAATGCTGTGAAATAGACAAAAAAGGCATTGCTTTCTGCCTTATTAAAACCGTGTTCAACGAAGAATAGAAATTTTGGCTAAAAGCCATTTTTATCCAGGAGAAGATGTATTATAACTTTTTATATAATGACGTAATTTTCGGAACAATTATTTTAGTCACATGACTGTAATAGGCCTATGAGTAGTAATTTCCCTCTGTTTGCAGTAGAGACAAGGCAACTAAGAAGGAGAAAACTAGATTTATACATAGCGAAGCAATACAAAGACGCATTCGTAAGTACGATTTAAAGTATTGATACTCCATCTAAAATAAGAAAATAACAAATTTACTGTAAATGTTAAAAAAGGATTACCGATATTGTTTTTTTTTTTCTTAAATCAGAAATAAATTGTCGGAAAACAGTAAAATCCTATTTGTAAAAAATATCAGACAGTTGTATAGTAAACATTGTGGCAGAGGATATTCACGAATCCAGCACTCAGTACTTCGATGCTGGCCTGAAAACCGTATTTTGTTTGGAAATTTGCAATATCTAAATTAAAGAATTTTTTTTTCATAAAACAAAGGAGTATCTTCCTCTTGCTTAGCTCTTTTCTAAGCTGATTTTAGCTTTTCTGATCAGCCCCGATTGGTAATTTGTTCTCCAGCAATTTTTACATATACCTCGGTTAGTGTTTTTTTAAATGTTTTGATTTGATATTCATTGAAAAGACATAAGTTGTTGAAATGGCCAAATGCAGAATCTAAATTCACAGTAACTTCGGTATTGTGTTATTTATTCCTTTCGGTCTGTTAATGACGAATCTAACAACAAAATGTTTAATGCTTGCAGGAGCTATAGCTCAATGTAAACTATATGGTGACCACCTGGTTTCCACAACTCCTTAATCACTGATCAGAATTTCACGAAGCTAATGCAGGACCTTAATAACATACTATAGGTGTGCACTATAAAGTTTGTTTTCCAATATTTTTTCCCAGAATTTGTGGCATGTTTTTGACTATGACATTTTCATCTCAATGTAAAAAGCTGGTATTCTCTACTGCTCCTTAACCACTGATTTGAATTTTATGAAAGTTACAAAGGAGATTAATTACGTATTTTTGTACATTGTGCATTTTGTTTGTCAATAAATCTTCCTTTTTTCGATTTTATTACAAGTTTTTTTTATTTTGTCATTTTAGCTCAATGCAAGCCTGGTATCCACTACTCTCCCTTAACCACTGAACAGAATTCAATGAGTCTTATAAAGGATCCCAATAACTTACTTATCCAACATTTCCTTATTGTCACGCTTTTTGATTTTTTTTCAAATTTGGCATTTTAGCTAAATGCAAACCATGTGGTTACCACCTTGTATTATCTATACATCCTTAACCACTGATCAAACGTCCATGGCACCTATGCAGGAACTTAATTACATATTGTAGAAGTTTCTTTATTTTATTTCTTCAATTTTTCTTTTTCTAGGAAGGGGCGAGGGATCAATGGCCCACTAGGCCACGGTAACTTTAATTTATTTTGCAAATATCACTGCAGTATTAACACCAAAGGTATTTCTATACTCATTTTCTATAATTTTATACAAGCTTTATATATATATTTGTCAGAAACTTAAGTGAAAGAAAATCAAAATTTCTCGTAATCAGCCACATGGAAATAAAATACCATCAGTATTTATTACATCACATAGCATTTTGGTTATTAATTTTTACAGGTGTTACCACAATCTGAATTCAGTGTTGCAGAAATATCTGTCATTCATAAAGAAAGAAACCAACTCTTTAATTTGTGGTGTGTTTACAAAAAGAACGGTTTTATATTTGAATTTAATGTATTGATTTTTATCATGTTAAGGGCTGGTGAAAAGTAAAATATCTAACTGCGAATGTTATTAATATGTAATTTCGACAATATTCGAAAGTAATAAATCAAACAAATTACGTAAGAAACCAATTGACTTTTAACATTAAAGTTTCTGACAATTTAGATGTAAACAATTTTCGTTTTATTTTTCTTCAAGATAATTATATGGCAATAAAAAAATTTATATACATATTGTAAGTTTTTATTATATTTATTTCAGGGACAGTCAGACATTCCTCAGATGCAATCATGTCTCTGTTCGCAGTAGCTGTATTGTATTTGGCAGCTTATCAGGTATTGTATTTGAGCGTATTTTCCATAGATCATTTTAGATATTTAAAATTAAAAGTCTAAAGAAATTGTAATAACATATTTCTGAAGTAACAATTTTTATACCTTCCTGTAATTATTGTTTTTACTGTTATTATAATTTGATTCATTACCGTTGCTACCATTCCTTTTTACTTCCTAAATTGAACCCTGCTTTGTCTATCTTCCAGTCCGCCTACAATAGACACCGATTCACCAACACCTTTTATTTAGAGGTTTGCGTGGTTGTGTAGGGTTGTTGTCGGCTTGGTGACTGCTAGGCGGATGTTGCCGTAGATGTATGGGTTTGAATCCAGCTCGCCACATGCTGGATTTTCCAGTGTGAATAGTTTTAAAAAGATGTTATTCACCACTGTTAGTATTTGGAAATTTACATTTCTAGTTTTGCAGCTTATCGTACATATATTAAACATTAAATTAAATTCAAATGTGTTGGTTCCAGACACGTATTCGTTTTTGAATATACAAAAATATATATCACAACATTAAACATATTAATGTGAAAGTGAATATCCGGATGCGTTTAAGCGCCACACGAACTTTTCAATTTTGTGAAGGTTGCTTTATAAGACAAAGGTGTGCGTTATTTCACTCAGGTTTATATTTAGCGGAGAAGGAGGTTTAATAACGCAAAAATGAGACAAAATGGCACATTAAATATCGTTGATGAATTTTCAGAATTAGTCAGAAATTGAGAACCCAGTGATGCAACGTTATGCATATTTATTTGAAGTGTTGATACAAGTTAATTTTTTCAAGCTGATATTATGTAAAAAATATTTAAGCTGCAAAAATGATGAAAAAAAATTTGAAGGAGGCTTTCTGCCAACCCCCCCCCCCCAAAAAAAATAATGCGTATTTTTAAAAAAATATTGTGTTAATACTAGGTAATTTTTTTATGTCCAGAATAAAAACCTTAACCCCCACCTTCTTCAAATTAAATGGTCGGTCCCTTACCGTTTGAAATATAAAAAACAATAGGCTACATTAGCCATTGGTAGGTCCCCTTCAGAAATTGTGTCCAAGATGGCGTCAGCAGTAAATATGGTCAAACATAGGGACGATATGGAAAATGCATTTAATAGTTTTCCTCTCAAACCACTATGCTTATTGGAACCAAACTTGGTGACAATAGTCCTTGGGATGTCCCCTTCAAAGTTTTTGATTTTTATGTTCATACCTCATCCAAGATGGCCACCAGCGGAGAACATTGTTTTGATAGGGACGCTATGGGAAATGCATTCAAAAATATTCTCTGAAAGCACTGGGCCAATTGGAACCAAACCTGTTCACATTATAGTATACTTGGATGGCATTCTTAAAAAAAAGTGTCAGGGTTGTCCGCACCTCATCCAAGATGGCCGCCACCAGTGAATAGTTTATCATAAGGGCCTTGTTGGACATCCATTCAAAAGATATTTTCACTGAAACCACTGAACTATTTTGGGATCCCTTCAAATATTATGTCCAGGCTGTCCGCACTTCATGAGATTTGATGGTTATGTACTTCCTCCTGAAGTCATATATTTAATTTGCCTCCCTGGTGTTGTACAAGATGCGACAGATTCATTTTAGCTGAATTGATTGAATAGGTGATCTATTGTCATTTTCACCTGATCTACTGATGTGTTCATTTTTAATTTTCAAGTCACCAGTTGTCGAAATAGCTATATGCAAAAAACAGGACAACAGCAAACACCTACAATGGCCTGTCACAATCTACAAGCGAACTGCACTAAAAAACAATTATTAAAACAAGAGACAAACATAAATAACAAAAGGAACTCGGGATAGCCGGACTTGGCACCGGCACTAGCAAAAGCCAATGGTAGGGTTAAACCGGTTTATTGGTACCCAAACCTCCCCTTTCTCTATCCCGTTTCCCTATAGTATAATAAACATGCGGAAAAAAACCCAATACAGGTAGACTTCTAACTAAATGACCACTATCTTCGAAAAGAAAAAGATATGACAAAACGTTATTTAGAAAGATGGGTCAAAGAGTGCTCGCCGCTAAACTGCCGGCTAGCTCAAGGAACCTAGTCTGCTGGTAATACACTGTCGCACTACGGAAGAAAAGTCAAACTCAAAACTAAAAAATGCAGTCCAAATTCACATATTCATCGTTTATTCCAAACAGGGAAATATGTGATGTTTTAACTTCTTTGTCAATCTTAAATTAGCATAAAAGTTCAGAGGAATGAAGAATCTGTCAATCATTTCTCACTACTTTTCCCCTGTTTGTCCCTCCATTACCGTACATAAATATATAGTTGCACATTATATTCGTATTCAGAGTTTTCAGTAAGCCGTTCATGTTCGTTTGGCTTCTTAGATGATTACAATTATATGGATATTACTATACTTATTAATATATGGAATTGGTTTTAAGAACATTTATATCATTCAAAACGTACCAAACTTTCATGACATTTGGTTCTAAACTAATTTATATCTGGCTATTGCAACATTTGATACGGCATAAAAAGGTATGTGTCCAAATGCCGGGACTTACATTGATTTGGTTTGCTGATATCCTTGTGTTATAGGTAATAAAATATTGTAAACATTCTATAATACATTGTATTGATTGTTTTTTTTATTTTGTAAGGCCTTACTATAATGTAATTTGTTTGGTCTAGTTATGTAACTTGTTTACAATAAACAATGGTCAATGTTATTACACCTTAGAACTTGTGGAATATTCTAGAATTTAAATTAAGATTTTAACACATAGATTTTTCTAGATCTTCATTTTAGTCATATGATATCATTTGATTAGAATGTTCCAGTTATATCTTGTGATGATTTTTCTAGAAAGAATAAATGTATATATGTTAGGTAGCAGAAAAGGGTTAAGTCAGTCAGTTTAATAAGTTTATACAGGATTATCACGCACATCTTTCGTATTGGAAATCGACATGAATTATTGTGAATATATCATCAATTATTTAGTGAGGATTATATTAGGAATATTCATTTGGACATTTATTGGTGGACTTCAGTGAACTATAATTTTTGATATTTACTTGGATTTCATTATTGTCAGATAAGTCATATATCGTATACTTAATTTTGTAAAATAATTTCTTTTGTCTTATTAAAAGTTTAATTTGAGCCAATTTTGTTTTATCATTGCTGACTTCAATTTACAATAATTTATTGGTTGTTTCTACGACATAACACTTGATTTTTTTTTATATATTATCTTTTTGACCAAATGGAAGAAAGGAAGTAAATTTTGAAACCTTTCACCCAACTATTTAATATATACATAAAAATATGAACCAAAACAACTTTTGATCACTAAGATGCTTTGATTTCTGAACTACATCAAATTCAATTAAAAGCGTTGACCTTTCCAGAGTTATTTCTTAAATGTATTGTGTAACCCTTATTAACTATTCAATAGATTTTTCTCTTTTAGGTTGCATGCGATTTTAATGAAAATGGTATTCTTGGTGACACTGGTGTTGGTGTTGGAAAAACACTCGGTAAATATACCTATCACAAGAAGCATCACGCCAACAGCATTGGACATTCAGATTTTGGTGGTAAATCCAGTGGAAATAAAACACTATATCTCTTTTGCTACTGCAAATGCGTGATATTGTTTAGAATATATACCTATCCCAAGAGACACCGAGCTCCATCCACTGGACATTTGGTATTGGAGCGGGAAATTTTCGGTTGCATATCTTCATTCAAAAGATTGTTACCTAAGAGAGACTTAATCAAATCTTAAAACCTCATATCGAAAAACTACAAAATACCAAAACTGACCCAAACTGACATAACTCAATATGAACATACAATTCTTCAGTTTCAAAAACATATAATGAAATGCGGGATCGGTACATGTAGGAAAACTCAAAAAGGATTTGACAAGATTCAAGATAACATGCATGTTCACTTTAACCTAAACAAATAGACGACCAATAGAATAGGACATAGTGAAATTTTCAACTTGGATACTGACAATTAGTCATGTTATATACGTTATACTGCCTGTAAATAATTTTCAGTCACACTAAACAAGATCTCGCCAAAGTTTCATTTTAGCTCAATTAACAACGAAAAGATATTGAGTAAATGCATATGAGACAAATATGGCATCATCCACGATTTCTTCTACACGAAGAACTAAAAACAGATGTCGGAAAACTCTTTTTCTGAAATAAACCCATACCTCATGATTGTCTTTGAAATCAGAACAACTAGGAGAAAACATAATGCTGTTGCCTTACAATAAGGTACACTTACATTTAATATGTTTGAATGAGAATCATAAAATCAATACAAACTAAATATAGAAATTGTATGAGCACTTAATGATACCCCTGCTCGGATGGTGTGATCAAATCTAAAATAGGAGGTGCTTTATAAGCTTACTTGATAAAGATTCTCTGAAAGTTTCACAAAATTTTATGCATTGGTTTAGGAAAAAATACAAATTGCATACCAGCATCCCCTCCCACAATGACAATGCATGATTAAGTCCGTGTATGGCTATAAAAAATTATCGCATCCAAATCTAAAATAGAAGGTAAACTTTGGTATTATGTGATAAAAATTATCTGAAAGATTCATTTATTTCAATTCATTCGTTTACAAGATGCAGATTACCTCCTAGCACAGCCTTTCCAAATGACAATGAATGGCTTCGTCAATGTATTGTTATTGCAAAACCCCCAATTCGCCCAAAAATAGTAAGACCAATCTTACATTGCAGGTGCACTGTCGCATGATATGATAAAGATTCTTGGTTTAATCAACTACTAAAATATTTGTAGATACTTTCTCATGCGCATTTACTTCATATCTTTCATTGTTTATATTGAAATCAGTCATTCTCCATGCTTTTAAAACCCGTATGGATGAAAAGAATTAAGATACCAGTTGCTCTCAAACTGCTTTCAAACTGACGCCACAAATCTGCTTAAATTCGTAATCACCTACACATTAAAAACACAGACACCACCGTCTTGTTCAAAAAAGAAACAAAAAAAAAACAAAAAACAAA